>JAEANM010011073.1:0-15464 GCA_017656035.1 Myanophis thanlyinensis
TGCCTGTAAGTCTTTTGGCCCTCTTGGCTGCCTCCAATGTTGTTACAGCTGCCTGGGAGTCCTTTGCAGCACCCGGAAGTCCTCATGCTTATTTACCAAGGTTGTAAGGTATATAGCAACAGTATGAAAACCAATTTCAAACAAAATCATAATCTTTTGAACATATAATAAACTCAAATGCTGATTTGTTCAGCTAAATAAAATAGTTCAAGGTTACTAGTTTTTTTTAAAACAGATATCTTCTGGCTGTCTCCATGTTCTTCAAAACAACAGCTGCCTCTAGTGTTAAATGCACATAATTACAAGTAAAAAAAAACCTTTACATTTAAGGAAGGCAGAACCAAAAATAAATACATGATTGTCAGTAAGATTCCATTATTGGCTGATTCTACAATGATTCTTTATAAACTAATGGGTGAGTCAGATTACTTTAGTTGAAAATAAGCCCCACAAAAATAAATGAAATCCAAATATATAGTATCTTCCAGTATATACTGGTATGTGCAGATAACCAACAAAAATAGACACAAATGCTTTATACAGATATTTTTCTTAGGTTGGACGGGTTTATATGTTTAATGATGCTCTAAGCCCACTAAAGTGTCTTTTCATTTTGCTATTACGTAAGAATTGTGAATTTACCCTATTATTTAGTGATTAGTATCACACATAAGGATTATACATTCTACTGGCTTGTTTAGAATTGTCAACCATTATATAATTGTCCCCTCTTGAATTGCATTAGATGATCAAACAGTGTGAATGGAATGAAAGCAGATAAAGCAATGCTGTTTTAAAGTACTCATATGTACTCACAGATAAACCCCTCCTTGAATAAGCCAACCTTTGAATTTTTAACCCAAATACCATGAAAAATGTGCCACCCACAGATAAGTCAGCTATGAAGATTAAACTGTATATAAATTTTGATGGTCGTCTTATCACAAGTGGCACATTTTTCAGAGTTTTGGTTTAAAAAAATGAGGGTTGGATTATCCAAGGATGGGCAATCTGAGATTAGATACAGCACTTTATTTTGATAAAGATTCCTCCAATGAGCTACCCTCCTATTGCTGATTGTGCTACATCTTGATTTAAGAACTGGGAATAAATAAGACCTTTCTGAATATTATGTAGTGCTTAGCAAATTTAAGCTAAGGACTGAGCATTATGGATGAAAAGAAGTAACGAAGCTAGGGTAAAAGCAGTGTAAGGTTTTGCTAAAGAAAGAAATCCTAGAGAAAGATCCCATGAAAGATTTCACCTGACAACTTTATTTATTTATTTAAATTTAAATATATACCGCCCCCTCTCCCTAGGGACTCGGGGCAGTTTACAGCAGATAAAATACACAGACAAAATTTAAAAACCAATTTAAAACAATTAAATGAGCTGATACTTAAAAGTTACAGTTAAAAGTCAAATTAAAATTAATTATAAAATTTATAAAATATAAAAACTGTAGGGAGAGGCTGCCTAAAGAGTAAAGGGCTGCAAGAGAAAAGGGTTTTCAAAACTGAAATAAGAGGACAAGGAAGCAACTGTGTGTTCCTCAGTGATCAAAATTCAGGCGCAACATAGGAGTACTTGTAAGAAGTGAGAAAATGGAGAAGTTTAAAGCAGAGAAGCAGCACAGTCACTTGAGGTTTTGCTGTGATCTCTAAGAGGGAGGTCATACAATGATTTTCTATTCAATTATAATGGAAACTTTAGTTCAATATGTCTGGAAGATATCAGACAGAGGAACACTGTATTAGACTGTGAGATAAACCAGGATGTTGGTGTTACTATAGTTTCTATTTTTTGGACTTCTTTTGATATGGACACACTAAAACAAAATTCAGGCAAGCTATTTGTTGATTATTTTTGCATTTTAAATTCCTATTGCTATATGCATCATATGTTTAGATATTTCAAAAGCAGATTTATAATGTTTTCTTTTATTTTCCATGTAACTACATAGAAAATCAATCAATAATGCATATATTACAGAGGACCAACTGGTGAAAATTGAAGAAACCTGCAATCACTTGTAATCATTATGTAAATGATTACATATGGCTGCAGGGTTTTAAGGTATTAAAATGGCATATAGGACAGGAGTGTCAAACTCAATTTCATTGAGGGCCGCATCAGGGTTGTGTTTGACCTGGGAGGGCTGGGGGTGACCACGGCCATGGTGGGCAATGGACAGCTTAACGTCACTTGTGTCAGGGGCACCTGTGGTGGCCAATGCTAAGGCAGGACTTCCCTGAGATCCTCACTCATTATCATCTCCTTCCTTTTTCCTTCTCTCTTCATTCTTTCTTCTTCCTTCCCCTTTCCTTATTTTCCCTTCCTTTCTCTCTTCCCATCTTTCCTTTTTCTTTGTCTTTCTTCTTTCCTGTCCCTTCTTGCATGCTGAAATGCAAAAGGGGAAACATTTCTCCTTTTGTTTTGTTTTGTTTGTTTTGCTAGCCTTCTGCCAATGAAAATGGAGCTGGTGGGGGAGGAACTGCATGCACCCCCTCCAGCTCTATTTTTGCTGGCAGAGGCACCGTCAGCTGATCCTTTGCTGTTTCCAGGCCAGCCCTGTGAGCCAGATCTAAGCACGCTGTGGGCCAGATTCAGACTGCAGGCCTTGAGTTTACACTTCTGATATACAGTAGGATACAGCTTTTACATAATAATACATAAAACCAAAAACACAGTCCAGACATTTAACAGTAGATTTTATTGTTGGAAGAAAGCACCATCTTATTTTTATATAAAAGTATGAAATACAACTGTAGCAACTCCCAAGCTACAAATGTAATGCTGAAACTACATTTTGGTGAACAGTGTTAAGTTTTCTAATACTTTCACAAAACACTACAGCTAAAGAAATAGGAACACAACCTCATGTCTACTAACATAAATTAGTTTACACACACAAAAAGTGCACAGGCAGTATTGAACCTCCAATTAATGTTCGGTAATATCTTTACAGCTGGGCTCTTGCCCCGATTATTCATAAAAATCTGTTGGTCAATTGAGAAGTCTTGGGTTGTTTTTTTCATAAGATTACATCAATTTTTTAAACAAGTACATACTACCCACAATAGTTCTCCAAATAAAGTTCATAAAACTACAAGAATATTTGGTAAAAATACCTGCTTAAAAAAAAACTATCCACACTGCACAATATTTACCATGCATGATTGATACATCTAATCCATCTAAATTAATTGCTTGTCTCTGTCCTGCCTTTGTTCCACGAAAGAAAGTGATGCAAACCAAGATCCTTTCTTTTTACAGGTTATACATAAAAATGATTTATAGAACAGAGAAATAGCATCCTATATTTAGATATATCCCTTTGCCAAACTTAAGCCTGTATGATCTATTTTGCTTCAGAAACAAACAAATATTAAGAAAATTAAGCTAAATATTGTGAGGTAAATGTTTTCTTAAACAATCTGCTAAACAGATGGGCATTACCGCCAATGTCTCCAATACCCAGGTGCCATTAGTACTACTGCTTGCCACCCACTTGTGCTATAAACATAACAGATTCCTTCAAAAATCATGTTTCTTCAACTTTTGCTAGCACAACACGGATTTCATATCTATCATAAATTTAGACTTGCACTATTTTAACTTTCTAGATTATGAGTCAAATATGTTTTGTCAATTTTTTTAAAATTAAGAAGGAAACGATGTGTTGGGCTGTTCCCCCTGGGCCAAAAAAAAGCTTATATGGTCTGTGTTAATTCAAATGGCTGGAAGAGAAAGGACAATCTTATTTCATTAGCAAATGAGACTTCATAGCACAGATTTGCATACAGTAGTAGATGACATAATGGATTGCATCATTTCAGTTATGTGAAATAATTTTCCAGAAAGGTAAAAGCTTCATACAAAGGTATGTGAAGGGAACAACAGGCAACAACTGACCTAAATCTTCAACAATTTAATTTTGAATGTACAAGGTTTGTATGATTTCTTTAATGTGAGATTTAAGTGTTTTATTTCATATCTATAGCCTGAAGCAGTAGCAATAGCACCTTAGACTTACCATATTTTTTGGTGTATGACGCACTCCCCGCCAAAAGTGGTGAAAATGTCTGTGCGTCTTATACAGCGAATGTTGCTGAAGCCCCCCACCCACCAGCCCATTTTTCAGCCTTTTTTCTGCCCATATTTTGACCTTTTTGGGGGCCAAAAACAGGCTGGAAAACAGGCCAAAAATTAGGCCAAAAATGGGGTGCGTGGAGGCGGCGATAGGCTGTAGTGATTCCTGCAGCCTAGAACAGCTGATCGTTGGTAAAGACATATTTTTTTTCTTGTTTTCCTCCCTAAAAGCTAGGCACATTGTACTCTATAGCGTCTTATACACCGAAAAATATGGTATATACTTCATAGTACCTTACAGTCCTCTTGAAGTGGATTATATATTGCCCCCAACAATCTGGATCCTCATTTTACGGACCTTGAAAGTATGGAAGGCTGAGTCAATGTTGAGCTGGTCAGGATCAAACTCCAGGCAATCGGCAGAATTAAACTGCAGTACTGCATTCTAACCACTGCGCCACCATGGCTGTAATAGGCAATTATACTATTGTTGAACATGATGAATCAGCCAAATGTTAAAGCTGCTTATTGTATAATAGTGTTGTTTCCCCAGGATTTTTATTGGGACCAGAGCCAAATGTTACTCTGTAGATAACAATTCTCAGCCTTCTTTTCTAACTGTGCATCTTTTTCACCCAAATTATCATTGGCTCATGTTAACAGCTTCCCCCAGGTGATTTTCATGGAACACTTATAACTGCTCTTATCCTCAACATTGGCCACTTAGTATTAACAATTAAGAAATACTGCTCGAAAAAGAAGGCTGAAATTATAAATGAGGTTACTGCAAACACTTCAAAATAGTCACTAGTACCGAAGTTATCACTGTTTTTATCATAGTAACACTGAGAGACCCTGAAGATTTTGTCATTTTACCACTGCAATGAAATGAAATAATATTCCAAAAGTTGATATTATGAGTAACACCAAGAAAACAATCCTCATTTATTAAAACATTTGGCAATTGGCAGAATATGTAAGTGGTCTATCCTTGGCTGCAATGCAAAGGTTGCACAAGGGTTCCTATTTTCTAATGCAAATACTGAATAGGAACACAAATACAGATAATTGAATCTCTGGATATTTCATAAGTTTTTCACATAGTTTTCAGTTGTAACAATCACATAGTCTCATTATAGCATTAAAAAAAATCTGCCACGTTGTAATTTCTTGTACAGTAAAGTTGCGAATTGTAAGAAGTTTTTTCAATAAAAGAACTCAGCACATGTAAGAATTTAAGTTTCTGAGTAGACATGACAAAAACCATTCACATCAATGTATTATTTTGCTGTATCTCATTAACAGATAACTCACCAGCCTTCATTTCAGTTTTTAGGGCAAGTGAAGGTGTATTGTGCCTCTTTTAATCTTAGCACACTGAAAAGTGGTGGAAAATTAACAAAATCCCGTTATTTTCATGATACCATGCCATCAGTGCCCTATATGCTGCAATCTTTCTCTCACAAAAATAATAATAAATAAACTGTACTACATCAATTTGCCCACTCTATTATAACCGGAGTAATAACTGACAAAGGATTCCTGCTGCAAACTATTTCTAAGATTAGTTATAATAAGAATTTTGAAATAGCTTCATCTAAATTGATTTTACAGTCACCTAACGAAATTTAAAACAAAAAACAAACAGGGCTCATGCATCTGAGACTATGGTAGCATTTTTTCTTTTCTCTTTGAGAGCATTCTCCCAAATCAGGAGGAACGTCACACAAGTAGCTTTGCTATTCTATTTGGATTCATCCCTCGGACCATCATCTGATGGCAAGGAGGGGACACTATCATGAGAAACAGTATCAATGCTTTGTGCTTCTGACTGAAGGTGGACAGATACCTCCACAGCTATTTCTTTGCCATGGTCATTCACTGAACCATCATCTGAATCTCCTGCTGGTGAATTACTGCGCTTTATTTCTGGATTTAAGGGATAGAGTCCATCTTGGGCACCAAGTGCTTGGGTCTGTTTCACTCCATCTCCAACTTCATCAGGGTCATCAACATGCACTGCTTCAAATATTTCTTCCATAAAGGCCCTGCAGTTAAGGATTAGAGGTGGCAGAGGGATACTTCTGGCAAGTTCTTCAATGTACCGAGCAAATTCCATGGTTTTAAACTGGGTGACTTTGGCCAGCTCTAAAGTTTTGGCAGACGTAATAATAGGAATGCGTTTGGCTATTTCAAAAGCCTTCTGTAGCTTCTCAGCCCCTTCAGTTCTGAAGAACTCATTGATGGCTTTCTCTGTTTTACGAAGATGGCTGCTCATCATGCACAGACGTGTAATATTTAAGATTAGGATGATGGTAAAAGCAACTAGGCAGACAATCATGTAATAAATGCCCATGTCTCCAGAGGTGGAGACCACTCTGAGGGTGACTGAATAATAAGAAGTGCCATTTTCATTTCTGACACTGCAAGTATATCGTCCCCGGTCAGCAAAGATTACAGCTGTGATATTAAGGATATTGTCAGCGATCACCAGTCTTCCATCTAAAGACACAAATAGAATTTTTTAAAAAATATTGCAAGATCAAATTATGCTTTCATATTTCTCAGGTCAGCATGTGCACAAAAGATGGGGCCATTTCACTTGTTGTCCCATCTCCCAATAAATACATGCCCAGAATTTATCTTTAATTATTTATAAATTGCTTTTAAATTGCTTTATACTGTAAGTCTGGAGAAGTATTCTGTATTTGAATGTATTCTGTGCTTTGTGTGATTGTACTGATGGAGGCTCATTCAATTTCGCTGCATATATGTTGTGCATTGACAATAAAGGATTGAATTGAATTGATCGGGAGAGGGGCGGTATATAAATCAAATAAATAAATAAAAATAAATTGAATTGAATTTAAATATTATTTTATTCTAATCCGCCTATAATTCTGGTAGCTGTTCTGAATTTTAAAAACTGTTGTTCATTATGCACTACAACAGGGATGTCAAACTTGCGATGACATATTGTCATCACGTGATGTATTGCAACTTTTTTTTCCCTTTGCTAAAACAGGGTTGGGCATGGTCAACGCATGATGTATCCGGCCCAAGGGCCATGAGTTTGATACCCCTACTCTAGAACAAACATAAACCATATGAAGTTTAGCAGGAAAAAATATTCTGTACCAGATTGTCTACAATTACCTTTTATTTTACATTAATGTTATTCATTTAATTTCCTTTTCATCCCTATGAAAATATCTAATATGAATATTTTCACAGCAATTATAGTTACATCCTATAGAGAATAATAGAAAATATACACTTGGATAAAATATTTTAATGCCTGCAAGCAATGGGACTTTTCCAACCAGAGACTGATTAATAGTCAAAAACAGTGATCTTTAAATGATACATTATCATTGCAGCAACTTTGGTTTAAGCTTCCAATTTTCTTGAAACTGTCTATATAAACTTAATTTCTAGATGGGATTCAAATAACTAGATTCAGGATCTGATTGGGATTAACTTGTTCTTTCTTAGAGAAAGAATTCTGTTGCTGTAAATCCAATTTTTCTTGAAGCTGTAGTAAATTCAGATGAACAGTCCTTTAAAGGAGATCGCTTCAGAAAAAGCTGTGTTCAGACAGGCATTCAAAGATTTGCCTGTAGATTCTTTTCACCTAAATTCCAAATGATTTTAATGTTAAAGCAACTTGACTGAACAACCTATTTATTGATCATTATATATCTAACAATATGTT
Source organism: Myanophis thanlyinensis (assembly GCA_017656035.1). Lineage (NCBI taxonomy): Eukaryota > Metazoa > Chordata > Lepidosauria > Squamata > Homalopsidae > Myanophis > Myanophis thanlyinensis. The sequence continues at coordinate 7,808 of JAEANM010011073.1, forward strand.
ATATATCTATATATAAATTTTTAACTATGCAAATAGTTGTCCATTGCTGTAATTTAAAAGACATTTGTAGTATATTGTATCTTTAGGCACTGTGATTGCACGTTATTTTTTCCCCTTTCCTTCATGCTTTTTATGGAATGTGACAAAGAAGAAAACCTCTATGTGCATTATATATTGAGTAAAGCTTATTGTAAGTTTAGATGAATATGCATCTTACCTCTTCCACCTTGCTCCAGAAGATGCCCCTTTGAGTTGTACCAGAGTATAGTGTCCTGCTGGCTAATATTCAAATTACATTCAATGAAAACACAGGTACCTTCTTTTGCTATGATATCCTGAGGAACTGGATATTTTGTCAAGGCTTGAAAGATAGGGAGAAGTGATATGTTGAGAGGTAGGAACCTTGGTCCCACAGTAAATGTCAGGTTGGAAGTAACATTTTCTTGAGCAAAAACACTGAGATTAAGAACCAGAATCAACAGGTAGCAGCTGAACTTCATGGAAGCTTAAAATTAAGGGCTTCTTTTGTTGAATTTAATTACTGAAGAAAGTTAACACTGAAAAAATTTGCATTATCTTGATCACCGGAGAAGATATTGAATGATATATCAACCATTGTTTTTGAAGATGCCTAAAAAGCAAGTACATGAGAAACCCAACTAAAATTCTAAAAAATATGAAGCGAATACAAAATTGTATAGGTTTGTTAAACTTACAAAAAGGATATTACAGTTAGAACCATTGTAACTGCATCTAGTCTACATATTAATAAAAAAGAAATTCAAGAATCTTTTTCTTACACAAGTAACTGATTTGTGGTGGCAATATGACCCATTTTCATTCCTATATTATAGGACTGGATACAGAGTTTCTACAATCAATGGAACAATACCTTCTTATCTGTGGAAGTTGGCAGCAAAAAAACAAATTCCATTAACAAAAGAATCTTCCCCCACTGCCCTACCTGAGCTGTTTTAGTAGCTTATTTGACATGGATTCTTCCCTGATCAACTTCATAAAACTGATTAGTTCACATTACATTTTAACACCTTCTTTCAATGTTTTGGGGAAAAAATAACATAGTTCAAAAATATAATACAAATGTACCTTCTATTTGTATTTTATTATTTGCTAAATGGAAGTGAAAGATAAGTCAACAGATCTGGTAACCGATCTTAGTCTGAAATAATTCTAATACTAAAAAACCCAAAAACTTATATGATGCTTGAGTTACAAATTTTAAGAACTGTTGAGTTTTAATAAATTTAATATGCTTCCCCAGTTTTATTTATTTTTGTAAAAACTCATAGAATCTTATCAGAGGTGATAATTGTACACTTATTTCTAACTAAGAAAATAACCAGCTTTGAAAAGGTAATTATTTGTACCAATTGCCTATGCTCCCTAAAATATGGACCAAATTTGCATAATACACAATAGTTTTGAATGTTACTGAATTTTTCCATTATTCCTCAGACTTTTTTTGCTATCTAATCTTTCCTAATCCCGTAACTATTTTCCATACATACCTACAAACTGTATCCCTTGCTACTAAATCATTTTGTAAGGCATTAATCATTAAACCATTGCATGCTAGTTAACAAGTAATATAAAAGATAACAATTAATTGAAAAACATATTTTCAATTAATCTTTGGATTAAATGAAAAATATTTTTGAAGACAACAAATAATGTGCATAAGCAACCAGGAACTGAGCTTGACATTTTACATCCAGTCCCCAAAGGTTTCTTAAGAATGATGAGCTATAATTACTAAGATTAACTGCTTCACAGCATCAGCTTTCACGACTAATGCAATTATTCAGATAATTCAAGAACTCTGGAATCTAATTCAGCAAAGATAACCCTTTCTTTGGATATCCTTCTGAGTTTATTCATAAGAAGGAGCTACTTCCCACAGGCAATACGGACCCTAAACCAAACCACAACAAATCCAGGACTATAAAAAAAATTCCTAATATACCTCTCCCAACTACTTCCCAATTATTCTCCCTCCCTGTCCATACTATCCCCTTGCCCTACTACCTCGCGAGTGGTCGCATACACATTTCACTGCATTTCGTACTATGTATGTCTGTATATGTGATGAATAAAATTTCATTTGATTTATTTATTTGGGGTGAATTCAAGTCAGCAGGACACTGCTTGTGTCTGTCCCCAGTTTTTTTGGCAAGTGGTTTGCCCTTGCCTTCTTCCTAAGGCTGGGAGGAAGAATGACTGGCCCGAGGTCACTCATATTTCATGAATTCATATTTAAGCCAGAACTAAAACTGACGGCATCCCAGGTTCTAGCCTGGTGCCTTAACCACTACTACCCCCAAACTGGCTCTATCCTCCTGAGTTTACTACTAGGAATGTCGTTACTCCATCCAGAGGCAAGGTGAGACTGCCTCCAATTAAAACTGCATGGAAAACCAGCTTATCCCTACAGACCAGACTGAGGGAGGCACTTTCTCCTTCCCTCTTGAGTGAGGTGAGGACCGATGGCCCTTTTACAGTAATTGAGTTAGATACGCTAATTAGATACCCTAACTCAGGGCTGGGGAACAATGGCTCTTTTTTCCTCTCTTTGTCCTCTTTGTGGACTTCAACTCCCAGAATTCCTGAGCAAGCAAAAGCTGGCTCAGGAATTCTGGGAGTTGAAGTCCACAAACCAGGAAAGGGCCATCGTTCCCCAGCCCTGAGTTAGGGTATCTAACTCAATACTATATGTGCATTACTTCTCCGATAAACGGGAGGAGCCGTGACAGCCTGGCCTACCCCTCCGCGGCGCAATACTCCTGGCGGGCAGTGTTTCCCACCAACAGAGCTCCGGGGTGCAAAGACTCCTATCACAACATGACGTCCCGACAGCGCCAACATCGTCATATCTCCCCTCCTCTCCCTTTATATCGCGTTGGATCGCCGCGACGGATTCCCTTCTCGGGGCCTACGTCCATCCTCGCCCACCACGAAAACAACAAGCCCTACCTGTCCAACTACCAGCGGGCCGGTAACTTTTTCCTACAAGCTCGTCATGTCCGGTAACGGGGGAGAGAAAAAAAAAAGAACGAGGTCACCTGTTTTCCGCCTCAGTGACGCTCTTTCCTCCTCTCCATGGTTGAAGCCTAACATCTGGCGTGTTAGGGCCATAGAGACGTGGCTGTTTTGGGTGTGATATTTCAGTGGAGAAAAAGGGGAAAAGGCTGCAGAGCCCGGAGAGGACAGTCCACGCGCTTCGAGTTACTGTTTCTATAACAAGGTGTACTTTTTGTTACTTGGAAATGCCTTTTTTTAAATACGCCTTTGTTGTTTTGCTCTGGTTAGGAACATTTATTCCCATAAGTTTCCATTAGAGATGGTGCTAGTTAAAATCCACGCGAGTTGAGCGGAATAAATCCTCCCTTCGGGATGAGGGTCCTTCCTTCTGCTTGGATATATACTGAAGCCATCCATCCCCCCACCTCCTAACTTTGCCAGAGAGAATGGTAGTTGCGGTCTTCGGTGTTTGAAGGCTGCTGGGTTGGAAGAAACTTGATTTGCTGGAGTGTGTATGCGTGGGAGAAAGAGAGTAATGAAAGATTTCTGTATCTACTTGCCCTGCCCACAGATTCTCAAAGGATCCTTTTGTTTTAGATCTTGATCTTTTAGATCCGACAGAAGTAGTGGAATTTGGATTCATCATTACAGTTTGGCTGGAGTCCATCCTCTAAGTTCAGGTAGGTGTCTCTGTTCTTTCTCACACCAAAGGTTGCATCCTGGAACAAAAGTGCCTTTTGTAGCTAAAACTTGACTTTATTTACTTCTACTTAACATTTTTGTTTACTCTACTATTTCCTCCTCCCTCCTCTTGACTGCCACATTTAATAAACTTAACATTAACTTTCCCCCACATTGTTTTTTCTTCTTTTTCTGCCTTATATAAAGTTGTATGACTAAAGTCTTTGAACCTTATGCAACGCTGATGTAATACTTTAAATATCAACAGTTGGCTGAAAGGTCACTTGGATAAGTGGGGATACTCTATGAGTAAACATGCATAATAACAGCACAGGCCTAGAAAATAAGATAGGCATTATATGCTGTGCTGGGTAGATTGTCTGAAGGAAACACAACGAAAAGTGAGGGATGGTTGGTGGGGGGCATCAGGTTAATGTATTAACTCTGATTTTCTTTATAAAAAAAATTCTAGCATGATTTCCTATGTTAAGTGCAGGGCAGGTAATTCTCATGTATCAAATGAGCAACAGCAATTATTTCTTTGAAAGTGTGATTCATCTCTCATTTATACTTTGATATGTCTGGCTATCCTGCAGTTGGGGTGAGACAAAATCAGGAAAGAATATACAAATCTGATATATAAATTACCTTGAAATACCAGTTCATTTACTATTTCTCAAAATACATCAAGGTTTTTCACACTTTATGATACGTTAGATTAAAAGCATATTATTTTTCTAGTTAAATCATGCTTTTCCTTTTGCATTTCTCGAAATGATAATGTATCCTATTTTTAGCCTTTGTTCTCAGTTGATCAAATGCTGATGTTTCTTGCACTTTCCCACTCTTGTCATGTAGGTTGTATTAAAACTGGCATATCCCTTGGGATGATGTCATCATCCACATATTAAATGAAAGCTGTATAAAACTTGTCCCAAGGGTCATAGAGTAGCTATCTATTATGCAAATTATTCTTCCATTTTCAGATAGTCAACCCAAAACAAAAAACAGCCCACTAAGTGCAGAATGTGTGACAATAAAAGCTCATCTTAATTTAAATATGGTGGGAAGCTAACAAGAAAGGGAACAAGATAGATCTTTTAATGAAAGGATTTTCAGAGTTTGTGTGAAGTAGAAGACAAGAACATGCTTTGTTCCAGGATAAGAAATGGTTTTATTATTTATTGTAAATAAATAAATTTAATTAAACATTGACTCAATAGCAGAATCGATGTAGTTGATCTAAATAAGCAAAAAGAAGTGGAGAACACTATGGGTTCTAAATCTCATAAGGCAGGATATAATTAAACAAAAATAAACACTGTAACCAATATAGGGCTTTGAAAGAAATATGAAGCCATTGTTTCAACAATATAATGATATTTTTAGAATCAAATTGTGGCTTACCATTATGGGCTGAAACTTCTGGGCATTTAAAATATTCAGCTTCATATGGAATGATTTGTCACGATCCAATTATAAATTACCATGGTCAGAAACACTTGGAACTGCTACTGTAGACTAAATTGGGCAGACATGTCTATTCATCGCTGCGCACATGTATGCGGGATCAAAAGACTTATTGCATCTAATATGACTTATCTGTTCACAATACTCTTCGATTTAGGCGTGTGTAGAGTTTAAGGATTGCTGTCATGTGGGAAGCTCTATTTGTTTCGTTTGAGATTATTTATGTTATTAAGAAAACATCTATAAAATACATAATGTGTTTTGTTCTCTAATTGTTTTGCAATCAATTTCAAAGCCATTCTAACTATTAATGTATATGTATGCCAAACAAAGGGCATATTATTATTCTCCTCTGCCTGCTGGCTTAAAGGAGAGAAAAGTAGTTAGCTATTGAAGAATGGAATCATAAATCTAGAGAGTCTCGATAAAATAGTTATATTTTCTCAATGGAATTGAAATAACCAATAATTATTCTAATATGCCTAGTATTTTTGACTCTTGTTTGAGTGATATTCCTATGCAAACCACTGGATCAGAGATGCTGTGAGTAAACATATATAGGATTGTGTTATGTACGTGCTTTGATATTTATAATTGTCTTCAAAGTTATCTAATGTTTAGGTTGTGTGGCTAGTCTAGCAAGTAATAAACTAGTTTCTATCAATCTCACTTTCCAAGTGAATTGTGCTATAGGTTTTCTGGAATTTTTTTTGTCCTCCAAACTCAGATCTGATTTTACATACGGTATTTAGTAGTATGTAAACTGTTTCGTTGTACTGATGCGCTTTATTCAACTAGTCAAAGGGACTCAATTAAGTTAAATATATATGTCACATTAAGCTAAAATAAATAATTGTAATAATTACTTACAAAACAAGGATATGCTTTGGTCATGTCCCAAATGGAAAACGAATCACTGAAAGAAGATGTGGGTGAACCTGATGAAAATGTGCAGAAGACAGTGGATGAAGAGGTGACCAAGAATAATGGCGAGGAAGCCGAACCTACTACGTTCATGACACAGAAAAGACCAGAAGCCAAAATCACTGAGCTCAGTGCAACACAAGAACCACAGGTGCAAAATATACTAGTATTTATGCTAAAACCTGTCAATTATTTTCAGTTTTATCTCAAAATATTCACTTTTTCTATCTTCCAAAATGAAACTTTTTTTGGGGGGGGGGGTAGGAGGGGCCGGCATGCTGGCTACAAAAGTCAGTTATTCTAATTCTGTAATTTAAACAGAATCTATCAGTTTCAACCTGCAGTTGGATTGTATCTCCTTCTGAGTTCTTAAGAAAGATTAATATATCATGAGCAGTCAAGTTAATTACATGCTATTTTGGGATCTTAGGAGAGAATAATATAAATGAAATATATATTCTTACTTTTTACGGCATTAATTTGAAAGCAGTTTGTATCCATTCTATTACTAGAGGTCTGCTTGCATAGGTGACTGTAACTGCTGAAACATAGAAATAAATATACAGTTTGTTTATTAAGAGAATATTTTTCTATTCCTGACCAAATTGATTCACACGAGATGAAGAGTTGTATTAAAGAAATATAGTCAACAAATACAAATGGTTTTTCTCATAGTATTGATAAATTTGAGGATTGTGTACAACTATATCTTTAATATTTTTAAATAGCGCTTCATCTTGTATTAATAAGAATCCCCTTTTATTTGGAACAGAACATTATTTTTTATTTGAATGTCTTATCAGCTCTTTCCCCATTAAGCAGCCAAGTTTGCTAACAGAAAGAAAACAAATGTTCTGTAAAATAGTGATGTGAAATGTAGAAATTAGTTTTCATCATTTGGTTATTACTGCTTACCTTGTCCTCTTTTACTAAGGTCTCAGGTCCCATTGAGAAGACCCAAACAGGATGGGGATATTGGGGAAGCTGGGGGAAATCGTTGATTTCAAGTGCTTCTGCTACAATGGCCACTGTTGGTAAGGATAGCTAAAATGTAGCAGGTTCATAGAACCTACTTTACAAATCCAATGAACTTTTCTTTTCTAGTTTTTTTTTCTTTTAGAGGTTAATGGGGACAACCACAAAAGATCTTATGAAAAGTAAAACAAAATATAGAGCAAGATCAAAAGTTTCTTTTTAAAATAAGTATTTATAGAACCATGAATATATCTTGGTCTTTTGATTGTGCATCACTCAACTAATTCAAACCTACATAGCTTTTACAAGCTGTTAAAGTTTTATATGCTATCTGTAATTGAAAATACAGAGGAACCATATAAAACAGAGATTAAGCTAGTGGCCAGACTGAGCAAAACAGTACAATGCAACCTATTGACTTTTATTTTGCTTGCTTGGACAATATAGGGAGATCTAAGAGAATCCCTCCAGCTTTCCTGTCATCAATATATATTTGAATTTGAATTTGAATTTTATTAAATTTATATACCGCACCCTCTCCCAAAGGACTCGGGGCGGTTTACAGCAA
>JAEANM010011075.1:0-15463 GCA_017656035.1 Myanophis thanlyinensis
TAGAACCAATTAGAAAATTATATTGATTACTCAGAAACAAAAATTGTGTTACACTGTGTTGTAGGTTCCCTGGTAGCAACGTTCAAAATGCTGCATGTCCTGATGAAAGCGCTCTCCTTGCTCCTCGGACACAAAAGTGATGTTTTGGGGGTCTATTGACTATTTTCTATCTACTTGCTGCTCAATTAACTAGAAATCAATAATTTGAAACCAGAAACAGAAATTTTTTGAAAATTTGTTACACAGTGTAATCAGTAGAAACACACTGGCCTGTATGCTTCATTTATCTGGTGAATTTATATAAATTTATGGATACTACATGATGTCTTATGCTCACTTATGTTTTCTCATTGCCTTTGCTTTTGGTTTCTCATCTTATTTTAGATTTCTTGGCTTTTTTGACCATTTGAAAATCTGTAATATTTTATGAAATGAATACAAAACTTCAAAGACCCAATTGCAATATTGTAGGAAGAACTATGGACCTAGTTAACCACAAGTTATAATTTAAAGAAAGCTGGAACATATTGTGGAGGTGTTGACACAGTGTGTATTGAGTGAAAAAAAATGCTAATAGGATTTTAAGGTTAATAATAACTGGTATTGAAAATAGAGATTCCAATTCAAATTCATAATGCTCTTATTTAAATCAATGATGTGGCTGCATCTGGAATATTGTGAGCAGTTCTTATCACTGTACCTCAAAAATATTAATATATGAAGATATATTAATGTGGGTGTATGTGTGTGTGTAAGATGCAGAGGCAAGAGGTTAGAGTGCAGTACTGCAGGCTACTTCTGCTGAACACAGGCTCAGCAGTTTGACAGCAATTGGCAGTTTGGGTCTCACTAGGCTCAAGACTGACTCAACCTTCCATCCTTCTGAGGTTGGTAAAATGAGGACAACCTGGGTGTTGGGGGCAATGCTGACTCTGTAAACTGCTTAGAGAAGGCTGTAAAGCACTATGAAGTGGTATATAAGTCTAAGATGTATATAGATGTATGCACACACACACACACACACAGAGAATAGCAATCAAAATAGTCAATAAATATTTACTCAATTTTTTTTTCTTGTTTCCTCTTTTCTGTAACATAATTTCTTTCAGTAGTAAAATAATAGAAATATTGGTATTCATCAATATTTCTGTTATAACTGTTGTAATAAAAGTGGATCTGATCTATATGGCATTGGTTTCACAGTTTGGTCAGCCTTTTAGGGCTGACATATAGAAAAAGCAAATCAGAATCAAATTCAGAAATCAGAATCAGAAAAAGCAAATTAGAAAGGCAAGGTTAGGGTAATCTGGAGAAAATATTGGTGGATTAATTTAATGAGATCTCAAAAGGAGGGAGCTGTTTGTGGATATGAGAGAAGGCTGGTTTGTAAGAACAGAAAACTATGGTAAAGTATAGTCAGTAATTTTGGCATGTTAAAATATTAACTTTAGTTAATATTTTTAATTTTCTGCTTCCAGTTTCTTTTGCTTACAATTTATAGTTCTGTTTACCACAGAAATGAAAAGAGAAAAGTATGTAAAGCTTTGCTTTACTTTATAAAAAAAAGTACTTCTAATCTATTTGGCATTGGTTTCTTAATTTGATCTACCTTATAGGACTAACATATTTCAAAAAGCCAATAAAGTTCCAGAAGAATTTCAGAAAGGAATGGATAGGGAAATATGGAGAAAGTGATGGTGGATTAATTTAACAAAATCTCAAAAACAGGGACATATTAGATACTCAAAGAATAAAAGGTTTTGTATGAAATGGTGTCTGAGTATAACATGAGGCTAGTTTGTAAGGATAGAAAACTGTAGGAAAGAATAAGTAGTTTTGTATTAACTTACACTATTTTAGTTAACATTTGTCACAAAAGTGACAAGGGAGATATGTATTAAATTTGTAGCTTTCTTTACTTTAAAATTACATGGAAAGTAAGGTTTTTTTTTTTTCTTTGTTCTTTTGTCCATATCAAAATGACCATCTTGTTAACCATGGATATCAAAACATGAATCATAATGGATGAGACTTTTATTATGTGTGTATTATTTAGGGCAATGGGTGACTTTTCACAAAAATATATTATGTACTATTTTTTAAATTAGGCATTGAAATTGTTCGTTTAAAAGGATTTTCGTCAAATAGATAATTGAATTTTCCAAAGGCTATTGCAAAGCATTCCAATATTTTGACCAAGAAAACTACAGAGAGTTTGCCGTAAAATTCTCAGGATCTGCCTTACAGAAGGAAAAGGCTTAAGCATGGTCAAACTTTATTTTTTTTACAATATTTTTGTAAAAAATGTATTTTGTATAAATAATATTTTTATATATATTTATGAGGAGACACATGTATTTCTGATGCTTCCAATTGCTGCTACTGAAACATCTATGCTGAGCCGATTTTATATGAAACAAACATAATTATATATTTTTTATTATTTATCTATTTATCATCTATCAGTCTCTTTTAGGAAAAAGGAGACACTAAATGTTCAGAATAAACATTATGAAATAATGAGCAGAAACAATTACTTTATTTTTGGGTGTTTTTTATTATTATTGAATCCTCTCACTATACCCAGAATTTCATTCTCTTCATTCTCTCACTTTCATACTATCTCTTGCACATATACATGTACACAAACAGACACAAAGACACACAGATCTATACATGGAAACAAATAATCAGATTCATGCTGATACCGTAACTTTTTAGCATTAATTGGTAAGCCAATGTCTCCTTTTAAAGACTTTATTCATTTTCATTTTCAAGATAGTGACACTTTCATAATAAGTAATTTTTGTCCTTGGCATTAGAAGACTGACACAAAATCAGGATGCCTGGGAATTTTAGATTCTTTACCTTCAGCATTCTTCCAGTGTGGAAGCTACAAAAAAAAAAAAAAAAAAAAGAATAGGATCAAACATATTTAGTGACAATGCCATTGCTAATTTTTTACATGAATCATATATTTGGGAGAACAATGCAAATGGCAATGAAGCAAAAAAAAAAAAAATAACAGTAACACTGCATAAGAATCTATGTATTTTGAAGCAGAAATTATCAACATACATTATAGCAGCATGATAAATATATAATTCTAATTCCTATTTGTTATGGTCTGTTATAAATGTAAAGAATAAATACTATCTTAAACTAAATGATTTTAAGAATGTAGAAAATAAATTAATTCACCTTAGATTTTACAAATTAAGAAAGAAATTTTTCGAAGAGAATGAGGAGTCATGCTATATTATGCTAAGGAACATCATTACTGAATGCAGGTTTATTCATATATTTGTATCTGATGCACAAGGGTCCTATCCCAGTCAAGCATCATCAGCATAAAATAACTAAAACTGAGGTATAAAGTATATCTCCATATTAGCTCACCTAAGATAGTTACTCGATTATATGACCACTTTGGATCTGTTCAACCAGTTTTTCACCCTGAAAAAAATGTATATATAATCTGAGATTTTGCTGAACAAAGTAAATCATATGGTTGAATAAATTAATTTATTTTGTTCCTCCTAACAGTCATTGTTATGAATAGAATTCTGCTTCTGCACCTAGAATCTATTTTACCCATATTCACAAGAACATGCTTCTTAGATTTGTTAGTTTCTCATTCCACAAGAAAATAGTGTGGCTATATATGTATAGTTACACACACCTATATTCTCTCTCTCTCACACACAATTGTCTCACAATAACAACCCTATATGCATTGTATAAGTAGTCCAAAGTCACCCAGTTGGTTTTCATGCCTAAAGCAGGATTAGAACTCACAATTTCCTGGATTCAAGCCATTAGACAAAATTGGCTTAGTACAAGGTCTCTAGAAAAGGATAAAGCTAGCATGTGGATTTTTAGTCTGCAACATGTTTGGTAATGCACATACACAATATTTCTACTTTGAAGTTGCTGCAATCTTCTTATGACTTATATTATGGTATTTGAATAGCATAATACAGGAGACATTTCATTTTTTTCTTTTCGTGCTACAAATCAACAGAATTGTTTCTTAACAGAGAAACTACATTTTACTATCAAATTTCAATGTCTCTGAAGACTGCAGGTTAGATTTCTGATGGCTATATTCCATCCAAATGCATGAAGCTTCTGCACAAATTAAATTTGATTTGTCTTTCACAGTGAGATGCATATCTACTTATATTATGACAGTAGAACCTTACTAATTGCAAATGTTGCAAATAGTTAAAATATTAAAAACTATGCAAACTAAAAATGTAAAACTAAACAAAAATCAATACTAAGATGGATGGCATGGAGATGAGGTATTCTTATCCCATAAACCATCATAATATATACTATACTTTCTCAAAATATGGATGTCACAGAATCTTTAATAATAAATGGATGGATGGTTGACTGAATTCTAGGAGAACATATTTAAAATACCAGATCAAACATTCTTCTGTATATAAAGGAGGAGGAAATTAGGGCTGGAATCCTTATATCTATTTTCTCTCTTTTACATATGACCTGTCAACTGAAGCTGTAAGAGTAATACAAGGCCTGTCAAACTCAAGGCCTGTGGGCTGGATCCGGCCTGTAGAGTGCTCAGAACTAGGCTATGGCTGGATGATCTAGCCCCTGGGACCACCCTAGAAACATATAATTTTATGCCTATGCCAGCGAAAATGGAACTTGGGAGGGGCTCCATTTTCACTAGCAGTGGGCTGAAAGAGGCTATTGCAGCCATAAATTGGGCAAGGGCTCCCATGTGCACTCCCTGAGCTCCATTTTCATGGCAGAGGGCTGCAGGAGGCCATTATGCCAAAAATGGCATCCAGGAGAACCACACATGGTCCCTCAAGCTCTGCTTTTACTGGCAGAGAGCTAGCAAATCAAAGTAGAAACAAAACATATTTCCCCTTTTGCATCTGAGCATGCAAAAAGAGACAGGAAAGGAGAAAGGAAAAGAAGGAAAGATGGGAAGAGACCATGGAAGGAAAAATAAGGAAAGAAAAGAGAATGAAGAGGGAAGGAAAAGAAGAAAAGGAAGTAAGGAAGGAGGGAGGGAGGAGATTATAATGAGAGAGTCAGACAGGGTCTGAGGGAAGTCCTTCCTTAGCACTTGGCCACCATAGGTGCCCCCCAACATGAGAGATGTTGATGAGTGATGTAGCCATGCCTACCCTGGCCATGCCCCCCCCCAAGTCAAACACAAACCTCAATGAAATTGAGTTTGACATCTCTGGAGTAATAACTTATTGCACCAAACTGGTACTTATTTGAGGAAGAGAACTTTAAATTGGAGGAACCGATAAGCCAGAACACTTTATTAAACTTTCTCCATCCAATCTCCTATTTAAGGCATACCTTTGTGTCAAAGCATTCCTTTTGGTTTTCAGCTGCACAGCATTCTGTCTGGAGCTCTTGGAAAGCTAGGATTACAACGGCAAGCTCTCCATCTGAGATATTAGGTTTGGATTTTATAAAGTCACTAAGCAAACTGCAAGACAAACAACTATTAAATCCTCTGTTCAAGTTAAGAGTTTCTACAAATTCGCTATTTTCTAGATCTCAAAATTGAGAAATATGTAAGTTCATGCATATATACATAATTATTTTTCAATAAACTTTTTAATGAAAACTCCTAGTGATAAAACTAGAAATTTTAGCAAAAGAAAAGATGAAAAAGGATGAAAATAAATGCTGCAAGATAAATCACCAAAGACATTTTGAGATGGCAGGTGTCCTAAGAAAGGAAACTGATATGAAAGGTATTTAAATAAAATCATGCCTAGCATACAATAAGATGCACCCAGGAACCGCAGAGGTGTTACTTATCATGTCTTGTTCTATGTCAGAGTAAAAGGTTTCAGATTCATTTTCAGATTTGTTTTCTTACTATTGTTTATTTTCCTGCGCAGTCTCTTGATTGGATGAGCACAAATTCTCAGGAGAATCCAGTACTTTAGGTTTGAATGGAGGAGGGACATGGGATGGATCTGGTCCTAAATTACTGATACATTCCCAACGTCTTATAAAGGAGAAACCACAGCAATTGCCAATTTCTTTGTTTATGTCATGTTCTTTGTGATATCTGCATACAGCTCCTATTACTTTATCCGTCTGAGAGCAGAGAGAGAGAGAGAGAGAGAGAGAAGGGGAAAAAAAATCCAGTGAACTTCTTCAGTTACATGATATGACTATTATAAGATGTATGCTAGGCACATAACATTTCAAGAATAAACCTTTATTTGATGCTAAAAGAGTTGCATAAAAGGTAGGTCAAAAGCAAGTCTGCTTTTTTAATAGCTTTTTTTCTCTGAATGTTCAAAATCACACAATTCTTAGGGCAAAAACTTCATTGAGATGTACCATAGATAATTGTTGATTCTATCTATCTACTTGTCTATCTGTTAATCTATCCCATTCATTCCAAGATATAACAAGAAACAAAATTACATGTACTGAATTGACTTAGTAAATTGCTTTACAAAAATGTTTTATCTGTCTGCTTTTATTCATAATATTAAAAAGACAAAATCAGAATTTTGACAATGAAAACCAATATTTCTCACTGAGATTATATGGCTTTAAATAAGGGTATAACATATTTTGAAATTTTATTTTTGAGTTAAAAGTAAGTGAATGACACACTGCCAACAACTGTGAATTAAGTAATTTGAAAGAGATATGTATAAATAATGTGAATGTGATTATATTTTTATAGTCCTGTGAGGAATGCTTATGAAATATGACCTATTGATAATAGGAAATCTAAAGAGCCAATTACCTGTGTTCAAGTTAAAGATACAATTGATGATCACAACGGTTCAATGGTGGATGATGAATTTAGTGAAAATATTTTTAATTCTATGAATACACACACAGCTTCCAATAAGGATATGGACATATTTTGAAAATTGATTTTTGAGTTCCACCAAAATGGATGGTACCCTGTTAGTCAGCAACACTGAATTAACTAATTTGAAACATATGTTTGAAAAAGATATATCAGAAAACATGTATGTAATGGAATATTATATTAGGGGACCCTATTTTACTTTGCAAATGAAAATATTTAAATTATTTGCACTGAAAAATGAGATTTTATGGTATTTACAGAGTTATATGTATTAAGGGAACATGTACAGATCAATACATGAAGAAAAAATATGAACAACACATGTGCAGATATGTTTTGATTACATATGGATTAAATTATTGTCATACACATCTAAGATGTGTAACTAATCCCTTAGAAGTTATATTTGATTAAATGTTTTGTTTTTGCCCTCATTTCATTTTTGTGACATTATGGAGTTTAACAGAAATTTGTTGCTCGCTGAGATGTTTGTGAAAGACTCTGTGCCAAAATTTACTTGAAGATAAGAGTGTGGAGGATGTTGGCCCAGGGAAGCACTTAGCTTTGGAAGGCCACATGACCCTTCCTTCCACTGAGACCATCTACAGACATTTCATGGTGATTTGTCACTTAAGGAGGAAATTGAATAGAAGCAAGGAAACAATATTTGGAGGAAACAATACTCACATTTTCTAAAACACATGAGACTCGGTGATCACCATCTAAATTACAGCATTTCTCAGCAACCTTTGCCACTTTTTTTGTAAACTCAATTAGAACTGAATTTGAAGCCTTTGGTGCAATTTTGCTATACTTGATCAAATATCTGCAAGAAAAGATAGATATTACTATTAAATATTAATTAGAAAAGTTGTATGCAGTTGATTAAGGCAAGTTTGGAAAAGCACTATAGGATTAAAAGAATTGCTGAGAATTTATTTACAGGGTTTTAGTAAAATTCATACTACTTTTCCCTTTGTACAAAATCTAAAAATCCTAACTATTGCATCAGCCATTGCATTCTATTTGGACGTAAGAGAAGCAACTGAGTAAATATGAACTTTTCTATTAATTTAAATGGTTTATACATTTGGCCACAAGCTTTATGATACTTTATTCCTTTGGTGCATTTTAAAAACCTTTTATAGCTAGAAAACTTTACTATTTTAGCATTTTAATACTGTTAAAAGTAGGTTCATAGTTACAAATGAATCCTCTTCTTTATTAATAGGCAACAAAACTTAGAAATTAATTTCCTGAATATTCATTTGGAAAAAAACCCTGAAAATCTCTACAGGTGCGAGAGAACCTCAAGCCATTGTAAATATTTGGTGGAATATTATTTTATTTAATCTCCCTGAAAATAGACATTTCTGCATCCACAAATGGTTCTGCTTATTGAACATTTGCAAATTTATCATTCAAAGAAAACTTACTCATTTTGGAAGAAGTATCCTCCTATTTCTTTATAATTGTCACAATTATTCTTCACAATTTCATTAACCTTAGTAATGTATAATTTAATTTGTTCTTCCTGAAAGATAATATACCTTCTTAAATATCTGCAACAGTGGTGGAATTCAATAGGTTTTACTACTGGTTCATTACATGGGCAGCTAAAATTGCAGTTTTTCCCTTCCGGAAGCAGCTGATTGGGAAGGCTGCGGAGGGCGGCAAAATGGTTGTTCCAGGTGATTTAGGTA
The DNA here is from genome assembly GCA_017656035.1 of Myanophis thanlyinensis. Taxonomy (NCBI): domain Eukaryota; kingdom Metazoa; phylum Chordata; class Lepidosauria; order Squamata; family Homalopsidae; genus Myanophis; species Myanophis thanlyinensis. The sequence continues at coordinate 8,554 of JAEANM010011075.1, forward strand.
GTAAAACAACAACAACAAGGGGATATAGGATAGGAAAAGGCAGGGACAGGTAGACTGGGCCAAACTTGAACACTTCAGTAGAACCATTGCTGAATTTTTCACCCATTGATCTGCAATAACAATGAGCATAGCTAGGAGGATTCAGCATAAATAATACTAGGAGAAAGTTGGAGAAATATATAAATAATTCTTACTCTAGAGGAGACAAGGAATATTGAAGACAGATGAAGATGGAATTGGCAATTTTGGATTTTTCCCATGTTACAGGCAAATGTGAATGGACAAGAATGGCAATATTTTTGTTAAAAACATCTTTTGCTGTAATCATTAGGTATGCTACTGTTGTGACTATAAAGGAAAGGGCAAACAAACAGTATCTTCTAATCTGGCCAGTAGCATATATATCCCTTTCAGATCTAAGATTTTTCTTTCCACATTTGTTTTCCTGCCTCCTCTATTCAAAATTCAGGAATCTTTAGAAACCTGCATTCCTCATCCTAACTCTAGAGTAAGTTTATAATCAAAATTTCACTTTTTAAAAGTATCACACAAATGTCTTTATGCCTAATTCCATTCTGAAGAAATATAAAGACATTTATATTAAGTAAATAACATCAACAACTATATTTCCTTTCTATAGAATGCTGTCACAGAAAATACTATGCCACATTCCTATCATCTGAATTTATTTTGCAGATTAGACATTATACAGGATCTCTCAAATTGACACAAATTCATTTTAAATAGGATGAAGTGGTATTTAGGGATTTATAGAAATTCGGCTTGGAAGTGAAACTAGTGGAGGCATGTGTAATATAGTCAGAAAAACAAATGTCAGAATAATGTGTAATATAATCAGAAAAACAAATATCAGAAAACTGTCTGGTTACATACAACAGTTATGATTTCCAAAAAATTTTCAAGGGCTGCTCCACTCAATATACATTGTAATAATATAAAACCTGCCTTTGGTGTAATAAATCATTCATTTTTTTCAAGCAAAATAAAACATTGCAAAAAAAAATATGGAACCAAGCAAGCAAGCAAGCAAACAAAGAAACACAGTCTCACACATTGTCCAAGGTTGAAATGTTCCTTTCTGAGGCATGAGATTAAATAAAGAATCCTGAATGTGAGAAATTTTATATCAAAATATATTTTATTCTTTACAGTGTTTCCGTCTTCTCTTAAAACATTGACAGAATGCAAAATGGTCTGATAATCAGTGTCTATCACTAGACAATTGATAGTCAAGCTGAAACTAAATCAATCAAATAAAACCGGCAAATGGGGGGGGGGGAATCTTTTACCCAAGTTTCCTCAAATCTCCAAATAAGTTACCCAGATCTAATCCTCATAGCAAATAATAAGGTCTACAAACAAATAAGAATAAACACTGTAGACATACTCACCCACCTACCCTCCCACACATAGCCCTCAAATATCACCCTAGAACAGGGGTGGGCAATTACGGCTCCTTCATGACTCGTGGACTTCAACTCCCAGAATTCCTGAGCTGGCTGGTTCAGGAATTCTGGGAGTTGAAGTCCACGAGTCATGAAGGAACTGTAATTGCCCACCCCTGCCCTAGAATCAGCACATAAACATTTCCACACTCAGACAAGTGCCACTATTTAATTATGCCACTTTACCCCATTTTTATGCAGCTGCCCCTAAAGGCAAAAAATAAATATGTTTTTAGGAGTAAATATTTCTTCTTACTTCACCAGCATTAGATCTCAATTTTATTTATTGTTGCACAATCCTGGCTTGAATTGCAACCTCAAATTATTCTTCTGACAATAATTTGTCTTCCAGTTTCTGAATAATTATTAATAATGCTACAAGAGGGATGGGTAGCATGGGCAGGAAATCAAATAGACAAAGAGAAAGGAACTTACCCCTGTATGCAAACACTGTACAGGGTCTTCTAGTTTGCAGCATTTTCCCAACAATTCTTCGTATTTATGCAAAATTTCCAGAACAAGCAGCTTAGAAAGTTCAGGGTTGTTTCTTATTAACGCAAAGAGGAAGCTAAAACAGATGAAAAATGGTATCAGAAAATACTTTTAGCAACAAAAAGGAGACAATATATTCCATATTCTGAAATATATTATTTTAATAATCTGTAAAAAAAATCTTGTCATTTTGCTATTCTAGATTTTGCAGAAGTCCTTCTAGTCAGCCATTTGAAATTATGATACGACCTGAAAACATTTGAGTGCCCTTCAGTTTCTCATCATGTTTTATAACCAACTGGAAATAAATGTATATGTTTTCCAAGATCAATTCTTCTTTATCTCAGATTTGGTTTGACAGATCACTTTGCTTCTTAACTATTAATTTTGCTTCTTTTCTTTCTTGCCTTCTATATCTATCTTGCATTAGAAAGATTCCTCAGCTTTTTTAATTCCAGATTCTTATCTAGAATTTTAGTCTATTTACTCTCCTCCATCTGCCTGAACATTTAACTGTTTGAAATAAAGGATAATGAAGTCTTCTCCATTTATTGTACAAAACCCAACTGGAGTGTCAACTGAATGTTGTTTCAGTGATAGCAATGCAGATATATTCTTATAAACAAGGTAATTTAGGAACCAGGATATATTTTTTTCTTTTTTGAGAAGAAACTGCTTAGGGTTCGGGAGGGAAATACTTAGAGGGAAATAGTCTTCTCCCTATAGCCATTGCCTTATTATATCTGTTTGAATATAGCCTGTTCCATTCATTCAGACAATAGGACTGTATGTTCTTCCATTATTTTGTGCAGTCTAGCCCCACCAGTGAGGGATAGTGTGGAATTCTCTAAAGTCTAAACCAGTGGTTCTTAACCCCAGGGGACAATTTCATTTTTTAGGTGGGCGATGGAACGAAAAGGGGTGATGCAATAGTGAAGGAATGAAAAGGGAGTGATATGGAGGCAATGGAGCGAAAGGTTTTGGGGACACCTTTGAGACTTTTTCATACAATGAATCACTGTATATCTGTCATACAAAAACATCAGATTGCCCGCTATTAGCGGATTGAATTATGTTTTCAAATGCTCCTCCAGCTAGCTTCAGTACAGAATGCTGTACATATGTGAATATGCATTGCTTATCTTCATGCGCGTTGCACAGTAGTGTCTACCCATACAGTGATGCATAAGAATGGGCAGTGATGGAGAGGGGGAGTGTCCAATATTGTGGGAGGAAGATAAGTTGCTTCTTTTAGCCTTTCCTTCCACTTACTTAGTGGAGAGAGGCTTCAGGGCCATCCAACAGATCCTTTCTAAGTCAAGAAACATGTTGAAGATCTCTGAGCGCAGTGATTTAAGAATGTGATTTACAAAAATGGTTCCAGACATCAAGAAACTGGCATCAGCTCACCAAGCACAAGACAACTATTGATGTTCTTTTTTGTCTGAGCTTTTATCATTGTATTTGTTTGCATTGGATTTAGTTTCAGAGTTTTCATTTTGAAATTCTTAGTACCTGCATTGCAGTTTGTTCTTATGCCCTTTTTATATTTCTTTTTGCATGTTAAATTTCACTTGTAATTAAATGTTACTGGTTTTCTTTTTGGGCATTTCACTTTCTTGCAATTGAATTTTGTTTTCACTGGTCATTACATTTAAGTGTCTTGAATAAATAAGATAATAATGAAATACATGCATCAAGAAGTTTGGAAATAAAGTGAGGGGTGGCACCAAAATTTTTCACACAATTAAGATATGGGAAAAAGACCAGAAATAAATTATTTTCATTGATATGTCCTGATGACAATGTTAAAGAAAACAAAAAAATGTTTGCATAAATTGAAGAATTATTTTCTATGTTGTGATTGAGAGGTTATGTTGGGGGAGAGGGGAAATGACAATTTCCTCATTGGCTCAAAGGGGCGATTCATTCACAAAGGTTAAGAACCACTGGTCTAAACCATACCTTTCCTTTTGTTCATCTCCATGTTCAGTATAAGATTTACATGCCTCTGTCTCCTTTAAGATTTCTCCAGATGGTGGGGGCAGATCAGGAGATCTTGCATCATTTTCCAAATTAATAAGGCAGGTTGGTCTTTCCATCAGAGTCTCTCCACAGCAATGATCAAGGTTAGAAGATAGAGCATCTTTGTGTTTACAGACATAGTTTGACAGGTCTGCCTGTAAGAAAAGAGAGAGATTGGTCCTTTGAAGACAGGTGGTTCACAATTGGTGGAACTATGGACTATCGCAAAATCCTTTCAAGGCTTCTTTCCAGAAAAAAAAATTAATAATACTGAACAACTACCTCTTCAAAAGATCTTGTTCTTATATAACTTAATAAATATATTAAATAGATTTATTTATTATAAATATTTTATTTATCCATTATCTAGCACTATTTATTAGTAGTGGACAAATATAGTGTGTCATATGTATAATAAATATAATTAATAACAATGTTTAATATTGAAGTACAGGGAATTATCTTGATATGGTTTTGGGGTTTCTGTGATCTAAAGAAGATGAGAGCTATCCTGGAGGTTTAATTATACTGGCAAGATCTCATCAGAGGAGTTAGACAAGGAGTGTCTGTCCCATAAAAAATATAGTGAGACATAAATCACAAAAACCCATAAAGGTTTGGTCATTGCCCAAGTCAAGAGAGACTGGGCTAAATATTGGAGTTCCTGGACATCTGGTGAAAAAGGGGCTACAGGACTCAGGACCTTTGGTTGAGTAACCAGGGCCAGCAGCTGCAAAACTACTGGAAGGAAATGTGTTTACCCATTACAAATATACAGCAATTGAAAACAAAGAAACTATTATTATTGGTTTGACATAGTCATCCAGATGTTTAGATTGGATTTGGCATTTCTGTCTACCTACTGAGTCCTTTCCAAGAATCTGGGATATGCATCCAAGGTGACTATTACTATGCAATTCAGTACTATTGGTGTTACCTTTGCTTTCTTTTGCCACGGTCATTCTATTTTATTTTATGTGACAGCTGCCTGTCTGTTTAAATTCTAAAGACCCAAAGCAATTTAGCTTTTCATTTTCTATGACTTTCTCTATTTTATGGCCCCACCAGTTCTTGCTTGCAGGCAAATGATATTTCTTACAGATCTCACAATGCACTATTATTGTTACTTTGTCGTGCTGTTGCTTGTAGTTAGTTGGGGCGATTTTCTTGCAGCAGCTAACCAGGTGGTCTACTTTTTCTTAAGCTTCTTTGTAGAGATGGAATTTGCTATCTGTTACATACTGACCATGTAATGCTTTGTCCTCCCATGAAATATTTTCATTTGATATTTCTTGTAAACCAGTTTGATCTTTCCACTACTCAGTATGCCTTCTTGGTACATTAGCTTCAGTGCATGAATATCACCTTTAGATATTCTTCCAAAATAAAAGAATAATTTTTATTCTTCAACCATCTGATCTACTTCAATATTCCATGGTGACCCATTTTCCTTGGAAGGTAGAGTCTGTCAATGTCACTGTGTGGATGAAGGGCATGATTCATGTGTCTTTTTTTTTTTTAATATTCTTATTCCTCTCCCATTCTAATCACCATTGATCAGCAACTTTGTCTTCCATGGATCTTTGTACAAAGCTTCTGATGTTTCTACTGACTCCTGTTATTTCTAAGCACTTGATTATCCAATCATGTGGCAGGGAGTCAAATGCTTTCCTTTAATCCATCCATGATACATTGAAATTAGTCTCTCTTATCCTGCAGTTTTCCAGAATCATCTTGTGAATTAGAAGTTGATCTTTTGTTTCTCCACTGTTTTGGCAATTTCCTTTCTACTCAGAAGGAAATAGTTAATTTTCAATTAGATGTTGTTGGACTGCATCACCTGTCACACCAGATAGTAATTTAAAAGTTGTTGGTAAGCAGGTAAGTGGCCTGTAGTTGCCTGGTGCTGTCCCTTTTGTTGGAATTTTCATTCAGGTAAGTTTTGTCTTATGTTAACCACTCTTCAATTTCTCTTCCTTGCAGTATGTTATTAAATTGCTTGGAAACAAGTAGATAGCTATTATTCAGAGACCTCAACCAAAATCCATGCAATTCATTGTGCTGACCACTTCTTAATCTTCCTTGAACTTTTGTCCACTATTTCTACTGTTATTACAAGTTCTTTCATTTCATATTTTTTTTGGTAGCTATCCACCTCCTTTAACCAAGCTGCATTCTTGCTGTGTTTCTTTGGATTATATCTGTACCCAGAATTGTACTGTTTCTTCCTTGTAGGTATTGACTGATTCACTTCCATCCCTTCATTGATGGATGGGTAGAAATGTTTCTGATTGGATTGAAATTGGAGATTCTATCTATAGTTTGCAAATTGATCCTCATGTTTGCTGATCTTCTTGGCTATAGGTGTTATTTGCTGCTTTATTATTTCAAGCACTTCTTTCATTTTCCTTGTTTCGAAGTAGTATTTCTTGATTAGGTCTTGTTTGCATCTGATCTCAGCTTGCCAAACTTATTTTCCAGTCTGATCTTCCATGTTGATGGTGCATTGTTTGGTTTTTCTTCTTCTTTGTTGACTTTGCATCCCAGATATTCAGTTATAATTCAGCTATACATACATTGGTTCGTTTCTTGCAGTGAGCTGGTGCTCATATTTGATATCATACTGTTGGTATCTTTTAATGTTTGTCTAGCTGTTTATTTGGAGCAAGCTTTAATGCAGTCAGCATTACTCTGACTTTTTTGTGTTGTTCTAGCTGCTCAGTTATTCTTTGTCCCAATTCTTCTACTTCTTTAGTTAAAGGGATTTGTTCTTTCTGATATATCACAGCTATTTCCTCCTTTTTCCCCTCCTTTTCCTACTTGGATCTGTTTTATTTTTTATTTTTTACTGTGCTGGCCTATTTCACACAGCCAAATAAACCAAAACCAAAAAAACCAAACCGAACCAAACCAAACCCAACCAAACC
>JAEANM010011076.1:0-15462 GCA_017656035.1 Myanophis thanlyinensis
ATAAATAAATAAATAAGGTAATGTATGCAAATAGGCCTTTTTTGCATAAGTATTAATGGGCTGCAGAAACAAGCAGCTTTTGGTGCTGCATCAGAGTTACCCAGCACAGAATTCCAGGGCAGAGAAAGTTGGGGTCACTCTACGCCATGCTGGGCCCTTCTGTTTCTTCCTGTAGTGTATGCCCAGGATGGGGGCCTGCCTCCCCGCCAGGCCAAGGTCACCGTGCGTGTCCTTGTGGTGGATGAGAATGACCATGCCCCTGCCTTCCAGAAGGATGCTTACTCTCTGGCTGTGCCAGAGAACCAGGGTCACCAGAAGCTACTCACCCTACGTGCCACAGACCATGATGCGGGGGACAACGGGCGCATCTCTTACTCACTGGCAGGTAAATTAGGGATGGGAGCTCCATGGTAGGCAGCATCCCACAGGAAACCCCGGGGCCTTTGGGCTGAAAGGTACATCATTCTCACTATTTTTAGTTTTGTTGATGATTTTATTTGGGTATCATTCTCAACCAAGAATCTTAACTAGGTGGCGCAATTTACAGATACCCTAAAATAAGTAAATAATAGATGTTTGGAAACTGGACCTTTATGTTTGCCTTGCAATTGAGTCATGTTTTGGGAAAGTGACCCTTAAAGGCCTTAGTTTGGCCTAGGAGCTCTAATTGCCCCCAACCTTCTCCCTGCAGCTGGGGACCCTGAAGAGGACTTTGCTCTGGACCCCTTAACTGGCCAGCTGTCCACTGTGCAAGGGCTGGACCGGGAACGCAAAGCCACCTACATGTTAACCACCCAAGCGTGTGACAGTGGCTCTCCTGCGCGGTGTGCCAGCACAGCAATTCAAGTGCAGGTGCTGGATCTGAATGACAACACTCCCTGCTTTGTGCAAGAGGTCTACACCGCAGAGGTGCCTGAGGACCTGCCCGTGGGAGCCCCCGTGCTGCAACTCAGGGCACAAGATTCGGATGAAGGCAACAACGGACGGATTTCATATTTCCTAGCAAACGAGTCACTGGGAGCCTTCCAGGTGGAGCCGCAAACAGGCCGCCTGTACAGCACTCAGCCACTTGACCGGGAACGCCGGGCCACCTACTTCTTCCAGGGCCTGGCTGTCGATTCTTCCCCTTCAGCCCCCAGGAGCGCCTTCGCAGCCATCACGGTCACTGTCCAGGACGTGAACGACCACGTCCCGTCCTTCCCCCTCAGCCCACTCACTGTCACTCTGCCCCGCCACACCCCACCCAAGAGAGTTGTGGCTACTCTTCGTGCGGAGGACCATGATGCCGGGGCCAATGCCTCCATCCTGTATCGTTTTGCTGCACCTGCCCCAGCCTTCGCCATCAACACGTACACTGGAGCCATCCAGCTGCTGCAGTCCCTGGGGAGCCTCAGCCAGCGCCAGCGAACCCTGTTTGTGTTGGCCAGCGACCTTGGGCAGCCCCCCCTCTCCTCCATTGGCGTGGTGGTCATTCATCTGCAGGATGAGAGCCACCGGGGAGTGCATTTTCCACGCAGCACCAGCGATGTGGTCCTTCCTGAGAATGCTGCCCCAGGTACTGCCCAGGGCACAGGCCTTGTTTGCAAGTGGGGGGCTTTGGGAGGAGGCACGTTCCAAGTGGCAGACTGAGACAGTAGCCCCATCACCAAGCTGAGCTGGGATCTGGCCTGGCAGATATTTGCATCTGCCCTGATGTGGAGGGGAGAGCAAATGTGGATTGTGGGGAGAAGGATGAAGGAAGGATAGAGGCATTTGTGTAAGACAGGTACAGTGTGGAAAGGAAAGAAATGGGGAAGAAGTCCCAAGTTGAGATTCAAAAGGTTAGGGGTGATTGTTGACTTACAAGCGTTTGTTCAGAGAGACTTTGAAATGATGAGGGTGCAGAATGAAGGTACTTGCCACCCATGCCCAAAGTTACGGCTGCTGTGGTGTCTGGTCAAAATTCTGTTGCTTCCGTAACTCTCTGTTGAGAAGCAGCCGATCTTCCACGCAGCCTTTTTACACAGGTTGTATGGCACCTTCCCAGGAGTGGCCACAATTCAATTTCCTGATTTACTTTTGGTGGTTGGTTGCTTCTTAGACAGATTCAGATGGTGGGTGGGACCTTTAGATCCACAGGTGTTGCTACTGATTGATTGATTGATTGATTGATTGATTGATTGGATGTCTCCAGTTTGGAGACTCATCTGGGTCTCTGCCCCTTTCCCCACTGCCAATTCCAGAGGGTGGGTGGACTCTGGAGCAACCCTTTAATACTTATACCACGTCTTGCTGCGCATTCATTTCATCTTGCTGAACCAAGAAACTGATCGAGGACTTATTTTGCCTGGGTGAGGTGAGCCAATACAGGTGATAGCCGCATCCTTTCAGCAAGCTTTATGACCCATATGTTCCTTTTTTTCTGGCTTAAGTATTTTCCTCTGCCAGGCCAGGTCAAAATCCCCCCACCCATGGTGCTTTTTGCACCCCCATTCTACCCCATTCCTGACTGTGATGCTGACTGTCCTTCCAGGCACACTGGTGCTGAGCACCCCGGCCAGGCACACCACAGGATCATCCGGCCAGATCACCTACAGCATTGTGAGTGGCAACGAGAATGGCGCCTTCCGGATCCAGGCCGACTCAGGTACTTGGCAAGGCAGGGCAGGGCATGGCTGGGCTGTGGGGGCAGGGGGTGCTGAGAAAGAATCGCTCCCTCCAGAGAGAAGGGCAGGGGAGTCCACCCCCCAGGTCCTTTTCCTGGCCAGGCAACACTGAGGTCCCAGCTGAGAAGGAGCCCAGCTGCCCATTAGGGGCTCTTACAGGCTCTGGTCCCCAAACAGGGCAAGAGGTGAGCTTCTGTCCGGCATCCACAGAGGTTTAGATCTCCAGCAACACACAAAAGCCACCACCACAGGACTTACACATTGATCCATGCATCCATTAAAAAATCAAGAGGTCTTCTCTGCTTAAGAGTTTCACCGTTCACTAAGAACATTAATTATTACTCCAATATTTTCACATGGGTTTTATTTCAGTCTTAAGCTACTCTTATCACATTCAGCAACAAATGTTCAGCTCCATATTAAATCAGCATGCATACAAGAAGTCCTCTACTTATGACCACATGGTCATTAAATGAATCTGGCTTTCCCCCAGTGGCATATCCCTGGAGGTGCCTTAATAAGAAAGGAAGCCATGTGTTGCCAGCCTTCAGGCCCACCTTGCTTGCCCCAGCAAGGACAAGTCACCCCTTGGGAGGGAGGGACGGGGGGGTCTGGAGTAGCTACCAAGAGCTGCCCAAGTGGCATCTTTTCCTTCCCTGATGCCATCCTACCAAAAGGCCCCCTCTCAGCTGTCTGGCTGGCAGTCGGATGAGCTGATGGCCAGGCCCCTTTCTTTGCCCTGGGCACCCATTGTGTAGGGAGGACTGTGCTGCCATGCCATGTTTTGCTCAGAGCAGAATAGTCAAATGCTTCTCCTGCTCTACCTTCAACCAGTGAAATTAGAATCTGGCAGAATCAGGGCAGAGAAAAGGAAATGTGCTATGCTTAATTCAATTTTGGAATCCTTTAGTACAAGACGTGGTGCTAAAGCAGCTTGATGGGCTTCTAAACACTGTTGGATGGATTCATGGAATTGATAGGGATCAGAAACTGTCTGCCTGGAAATCCATGGGGATGCCTCTGAGGGGCCCTTGCCGGGAGAGCAGTGAGCTTCCTTGGGCAGTCAGAGGGTCACTGGAGAACAGGCTGCTGGCTGGGATGGGCCAAGGGTCTCATCCCAGTGGGGCCTGGCTTCTATATCTTCTTCTTCCCGGTCTCCTCTTTTAGCTAGCTTAGGTGAGAAGCAGAATAATAAAACCACAGTCCTCTTTTCTGCAGTTCTCCAAAGATCAGAGTGGACAGTGGTCAGTGCCAGCTTTCCTGACATAGCAGGGATGGGGGTAAGAAGCAGGAGATGGCACCACCGTGGCCAAAATGGAGGAAGCCCTTGAAATCCAGAAACGGGCTTCCTTTCCACCCAAGGATCTCAACAGTTGAAGGTGGAAAAGTGCTTAATCCCATGCTGTCCCTCCTTGACATTTTGCTGAGCCTGGCAGAAGCCACATCAGAGGTCAGTTTTGCCCCAAGTGAGCTTGTGCCCTGATTCTGTGCAGGCCAGGATTCTTGACCAAGGCTGTTTTGTCAGGCAGCCTGAGCCTCTGGCCTCGGTTTGAGATATGTTGCTCACACAGCTGCCTCTTGGCATAAACATTCTGGCATGGCATGGAGAGGGAGGTGGCTGAATAAACTTGCAGCTTCCTTGTGATCTTCAGACTGGAAGATATTCCTGGGCTGCTTGGTTGACAGGCTGGGGGACGAGAGCAGGAGCAGCTCCCTCCAGCCCTACTTTTCCCCCAGAGCTACAGAGTGTCTCTTTTTCCACTTCTTCTCTGCTGGAAGGGGCTTCATATGATCCAAAAGTAAAAGCTGCATTTGCAGAACATGACAGTTCTCTTCTGTGCCGTGTGTGTGTATATGCGTGTGTATGATTAATATGTGTCTAACTATGAAATCAGAAAACAGGCTTAGTTGTGGGAATACTTAGCCCACCAAGTCACCGGCAACTGAAGTTCCTCTTAAACAATGACCTGGTGGGGCAGTGGGCCTTTGAGACTACCCACGGTGTCCCACTCTGGCCTGGAATTCGACCCAGGGTCCCTCCCTGCCCTTGAACCATGCACCAACTGTTTTATTTGGTGTTTCTTGCTCGTTTGATGCAAGACAAGAGAGGGGTTTCCTAGTTAGATGAACTGGCAGAGTTTTGCTGGCCCTGTTTTGCTGGTCATCTCAGCAATCTTGGGGTCATCTCTCTACCGTGCTGCTTTCACAACCATCCCCTGTAGTGGGGGTGGGGATGACAGAGGGAAATTTTTCCATGTGCACTTGGTGCAAATGAGCATAAAAGCAAGAGAAGGGATGGCCAAAGGAAGAGGAAGATGGCAGACGAGGCCTGAAATCCAAGAAGCAGTTTTGAGTGTCATGAACCCATTTGGATCGTGCTCTTACATGTGTGGGTGCCCCTTTACCTCCCTCCTGCGCCCCACATGCTGCATCTTAAGCCTTTGGTTCTGAACTGCTTACCTGTCCAGAGGCAGAGGGATCCTAGTGAGCTCCAGGCTCAAAAGCAGGTAGTGCCTTTGCTTCACACACACACACCCTCGCTGGGAAGCCCTTTCCCCAACCCACTTAGCCCCACTTCCGTGTAGCCACAGGTCAGTTGTCCTGCTTGCCCAGATGGCTGCCAACCTCACTCAGCTTCTGGAAGGGTTGGGTGTGCATGATTAGAGCTGCCCAGCCACCCATCGGGAGCTTTGGCCAGGATGGCCTTTTTGTTGGTTCCTCGAGCAGGCCAGCAGCCTTGCCTTGCCTCCCTCCAGGGGCAATTTCCGTCTTCAGTGCTGAAGGGCTGGACTTCGAGCTGCAGCCCCGCTTGCGCCTGGTGCTGCAAGCAGAGTCCCCCGCTTCCTTTGGCTTCATGGCCATCACCGTCAACCTGCAGGACGTGAATGACAACCAGCCACGCTTCCAGCTGCAGAACTATGTGGCCTTCATCGGGGAGGCCCAGGGCTATGACTTGCCGGTCATCCAGGTACTCTGGCGACAGCAGGTGCCGATCTGGGGGAATTGGGCTGGAGGAGGAGGGGGGGATCCTTTTGGGGGCAACGGTGCTTATGCTTCTCTGGCTGCAGGTTGTGGCCAACGATTTGGATCAGGGCCCCAATGGCCAGGTGGTTTACAGGATCAACCAGACACAGCCAATGGACGGGCTGTACCGAATCAATGCCCAGACGGGAACCATCACCACGGCAGCCATTCTGGACAGGGAGATCTGGGCCCAAACCCGGTGAGTCAGCTTCCTGTTTCCAGCTGGCCCCAGCAATTGTGCAGAGGACTAGTGGGGTTGGCTGCTTGGAAGCCAGTGGGGAAGGTTTGAGATAGTGGGCAGCTGAACCTTGTGCATTCCACTAACTTAGTATTCGGGTCAGGTCTGTGGTGAGTCACCCTCTGCTCAAACAAGCTGTGCTGCACGCATAGGTTCAGACCCCTAACCTGCCTCCATGAAAAGGTGCTCCGTTGCAAAAGTCATTGCCATGTTCAAATTGCTTGGCACACGCTAACAAAGTACATTTTCTCACAACCTATGCTACCTAAAGTCCACCGGGGAAGGGACTTCACGAAACCTTGGAAGAACTCTGCTGGCACAAAGCTTGTAGGGTGGAGAGCATGGCAGAGAGTCAGTCTGTTTCCAAGTAGCAGCTCTGGGTGGCCCAGATCCCAGAGAAATGGAATTGGCACTCAACTTGACAACTGTTGTGGGTGAACACAACAGTGGACACCTAGCTGAAAAAACAGTGGAGGTAGTGGTGCCACACAAGCCCTGGAATTATCTCCTGGATCTGAAGATCTGAACTGAGCAGATCTGAACTGGGCCTCCCAGCCCAGAAAACCTCTGAGAGAGCGCTGTTCCCCACAGGCTGGTGCTGACTGCAACGGACAGAGGACACCCTCCCCTTGTGGGCTCAGCCACACTCACGGTGGTGGTGATGGATCTCAATGACAATAGTCCCACCATCCCTGCACCCTGGGAGGTGCGGGTTGCAGAGAGTAAGTGGTGGGAAGGGAAGAGGGCCTTCTCAAAGACCCCTCCGTGGTGATTGGAGGTGTCCTGTTCCATTGGAAACTCACTGCAAACCCTGGCCTCCCTTTGGGCCCACACTTCCCAGAGGTGGCTTACTGAGTCCCCTTGCAAAGCCTAAGTCCCTCAGTTGAATTCCTCCATTGCTCCTGCAGATACCTTACTAGGCACCGAGATCACCATGGTGACTGGGAACGATGTGGACTGTGGACCGCAGCTTGTCTACGCACTTTTCCTGGACAGCAGCAACACCAGGACCTTCAACATCCTACCCTATGGGGGTCACATTGTGCTAACTGAGCCCCTGGACTATGAGCAGCGTAGCCATTATACCCTCACAGTGCGTGCTTCTGATTCCCAACATGAGACGGAGGCCAATCTCACCGTGCTGGTGGAGGACGTTAACGACAATGCTCCCACCTTTGGCCAGGCGCTCTACCAGGTACCTGCCTTCCCATCCCTCTAGGTTCAGACTTCCCTTGTCCAGGGTGGCTCTGGAGAGGCAGTGACCCACTGTCCCTCCAACAGAGGCCCTTTCTGGAGTGGCCCGCCTCCCCTCCAAAGACTAGAAGAAGAGAGGAAAAGAGCAGCAGGTGATCTGCTCTTCTCCTCCCAAGGTGAGAGCAGGAATGGAAATGGCTCTCCTCTCCTTGGGGTGGAGAAAAGTTTCCTTGTGCTCTCTAAAGCTTCCTGCTCCACGAATGGAAGCGAAGCCTTAAAAGCAAAGTAGCCCAGAAGATGGAATAAATGGTGGACAAACAGGATTAATAGGAGAAATGGGCGAGGGGCTTTACATAGTGTCTAGCTTGGTCTTGGGAATCTCCTGCCCTGCCCAAGGCAGCCTATCTTCTTCTGCCCCCACTTTAAAAGAAGAGCTATAGAGAGTTCTGGGTGGGGAAGGGGTGCCCCAGCTGTTCCAGGAATCGCACCTGATGCCCATAAAATGCCAGGAAGTGGTAGCTGTGTTTTGCACTGCCCCTGCAGGTGCTCGTCCCAGAACAAACCCCTGCTGGCACTCCCATCCTGACTCTCAGCGCCACGGACCTGGACTCGGGCACCAATGGGGAAGTCACCTATCAATTGCTCACAGCAAGCAATCTTGTGGCCATCCATGCAAGCAATGGTACGTGCTCAGGCTGGTTTGGGAGTAAGGAACTGGTTTTCTGCCAGGGAGGACAGTTCTAGCTTCCCTCATGTTCTACTAGGTTGTCTCTGGGTTGGGTGCAAAGGGCTCTTTATCAGGCTTTGACCCCAGCCCCTTCCAATAAGTTCTTCCCTCCAAATTCTGACTGTTCTTTCTGCTGCCTCACAGGAACTTTGTTCACCACCCAGCGTCTGATGCTGGAGCTGGAACGTCCCACGCTGGATTTAGTGGTGGAAGCTTGTGATAAGGGTCTCCCCAGCCTCTCAGCCTGGGCCTCTGTGCAGGTCCAGGTCTTGGATGTGAATGACCACAGGCCTCAGTTCTTGAAGCCCCAGTACAATGCCTCTGTGACAGAGGACCTGCGCCCAGGAACGATCCTGCTGACCCTGGAAGCCACAGATGCGGATGTGACTCGGGACAATGCTGCTCTGGATTACACTATTGTGAGTGGGAACAGTGGCCATGCTTTCCAGCTGGAGGGCCACATGGGCGAGGCCAGTGCCTTGGTCCTGATTGAACCCCTTGACTTTGAGGGTGTGGCCCTCTACAACCTCACTGTGGCAGTGGCTGATCGAGGCGTGCCACAGCACAGTGCCATAGTGCCTGTAGTTCTCACTGTGCTGGACATCAATGACAACCCACCTGTCTTTGGGCGCTCTGCTTATCATATGGCTGTGAGTGAGAGCACCATGCCTGGCACAGAGCTGCTGCGGGTGGCAGCCCACGACCCCGACTTGGGCCCACATGGCCAAGTGCACTACAGCATCAGCTCCGGTGACCCCAGTGAGCTCTTCCAGCTGCATCCATCCACTGGAGCACTTCGCCTAGTCAAAGCTCTGGACTGTGAGAAACAGACCCAGCACAGCCTGGTGATTCAGGCCTCAGACGGAGCAGGTGGGCATTTTGCTCTGGCATCTGTGGCTGTAGAAGTAAAGGACGTGAATGACAACCTCCCCTACTTTCCGATAGGCATATTGAGCACCAGCCTGAGGGAAAACCTACCTCCTGGAAGCCTGGTTACCACTGTCCGTGCGGTGGACCCTGATGTTGGGATTTTTGGGGAGCTGCATTATGCTCTTCTGCAGGCAGAGGACTGGGGTTCCTTTGACATAAACAGCAGCTCTGGGGAACTACATTCGCGCCTTCCCTTTGACTACGAGCGGAGCAAGGCTTTCCAGCTGCTTGTGCAGGCCACAGATCCCGGTAATGGCTCTGCAACAGTCACAGTGCGTGTCTTGGTCACTGGGGAAGATGAGTACGACCCTGTCTTCCTCAGCTCAAGCTTCCACTTTGATGTTCCAGAGGGGGCACGTCGGGGCCAAAGTATAGGGCACGTGACTGCCACAGACGAAGATGAGGGGCCGGATGGGGTAGTCCTCTATGCTCTGACCAAGTCATCCCCGTTCTTTGAAATCAACCAAACAAATGGGATCCTGTATCTGCGGATGGACAGCCAGGCACCTTCAGGGGGCCCCACTAGGTCAGAACCACGGCAAATGGTCCTGGAGGTACAAGCCCACAGCCCCCTGCGTGCTTCTCGGTCAGCCTCCGCTCAGGTCACCATCGATGTGACGCACACAGCCTTTGGTCTGATGCCCGACCTCAACTTGTTGCTGGTGATAGCAGTGGCTGCCTCGCTTAGTGTGGTAGTGGTGCTGGCTGCCGTGGCCATTGTGCTCGCTCTCCTCCGGTCACAGCAGGGCCGTGGCGGTAAGGAGGTCAATTTGGCACACATGCAGAGTGGCTCTCTGCAGAAATTGGGCCACGCAGATCCAGCCTTGCCTGGAGGGGACTGTCTGTACCATGAAGCACTGCCTGGCTATGGCACAGATTCCGGGGGGGGCTACACCACAAGAGGGGGATCACTGGACCCATCCCACTCGAGCGGGCGAGGCTCAGCTGAAGCTGCCGAAGATGACGAGATCCGTATGATCAACGAATGCCCCCGCATGTCCAGTGTCACCTCTTCTCTGCAGGAGCATCTTGTGGCACGTGGGCCTGATTCTGGAATTCAGACAGATGCTGACCGCCTTTCTGACATCTCCTGTGAGCCAGCCACGCTTGATGCCACCCACTGGTTCAAGAACAGGAAGGGGCCAAGTCTGCTGCTTCCTGGGCAGCCCCCTCAGCTCTATCGGGATGATGGTGGCAGTAGTGGGGCCTACCTGGGCTCCAGCTGTGGCCTCAGCGTCCCCTCCGCCAAGGACTATTCTTTTCCTGAGGATGGGAAGCCCTGTGTGGACGGTTCCCTGACTGCCATTGTGGCGAGTGATGAGGAGCTGCGTGGCAGCTACAACTGGGACTATCTCCTGAACTGGTGTCCTCAGTTCCAGCCGCTGGCCAGTGTGTTCACGGAGATTGCCCGCCTCAAAGACGAGAGCTCCCTGCGGAAACCCTTTCCTGCCAAGCCCAAGCCCCGAATTGACCCCCCTCCCCTCATCACTTCTGTGGCTCACCCCGGGGCCAAGTCGGTGCCCCCCAAACCAGCAATCGGACGGGCTTTCCCCCACCTGTCCTCCCTTCGACGGTCCCCCATCAGCCATGAGGGCTCCCTCTCCTCAGCAGCCATGTCTCCTAGCTTCTCCCCCTCCCTCTCCCCTCTGGCCGCCCGGTCCCCCATGGTGTCCCCCTTTGGGGTCTCCCATGGGCCCACCGCCTCCTCCACCATAAGCATTGAACACTCCTTGGAGGCCCCTGAAGAGGCAGAACTTCGCATTTAGGATCAGCCCAGGAGTCGCCCTCAGCAGCAGCCAGGCACAGGGGCCTGAACAGCAGCCACATCTGAGGATGCTGGCCTTGTCTCAGCCAGCCCTGCCCTTCATAGGGTCCTACTGCTCCCTGGCCTCTAGGGAGGGAAGCTGCAGATCCAGGGAGACTTTTTGTGTGGGGCAGCTGTCAGTGGTGCTTGCTTGCAAGAGCACACATAGACTAGATGGCACATTCCCCTCATGGCACATCGGCTGTGATGCTCTGCTGGATGTCCAGTGTACACTGAGGGAAGGCCAGGGACGCCGACTCTCATCCCTGGGACTTTGGACCTCACCCTTTGCAGGTGGCAGGTGGCAGCAAGACACAGACCCCTCTCATGGCTGCCCTTACTCCAACCTCCCCCCCTTCCCATTCAGGAAGTTTGTATGGTGCTCTGGAGGGCAACATGATGCCCTGCCTCTCGAGCCCTGGTGGCATCATGCAATAACTCATTCCCAAACTGGGTGGGGGGAGGGGAGAGGGATCAATGGTACTAATTGACATAGAGCAATAATAACCCAGCTCTCCCCTCCCCCAATAGTAATGGGGGTGTACCTGAGAAGGCAGAAACAACCGCATCAGATTGCAGACCAAGCTTCCCAGTCCCTAGGAAACTGGCCTCGCAGGAAAATGGGATCCTTTGGGAGTCAACTTTGGGCTCCCACTGGTCTTCCCACGCCCGAGGGCTCCAAAGGGATGGGAAGGGGGAGGTGGTTGCTGTGTCCTTCTGATTGTGGTCCCCGCTCCCTGCTGCCTCCAGAAGGCACTGCACACTGAGCTCTGGGCTCTTCCTGCAGGGGATGGGGAGGGGGAGTGAATCCCAGAAGGGCTGATGGGGAGGGGTGGGTGGGAGGGGAAAGGTCCTGTAGCCTTTTGACCCAAAGGACCATTTTTCTGCACCTTCATTCCTGTCACACAGGCACAACCTGAACTTCGCCAAGCTGATTTCAGCTTGCCACTCCGGTGGGGGGAAGGGAGGGGGGGTTCTTATTTATTGTCCTGTTTTCTCTGTATCCTTTTGTGTGTGGCTGGACAGCCCAAGTGGTGGGCACTGCCCATCCTGGTGGTCCTGTTGATGGGCCAGAACCCAAGTGCCAAGTTCTTGACATAATTAATGCCTTAATAATAAATCACGCCATGTAACCAGACCTCTCTTGTCTGTGTTGGCTGGAGCAGAGAAGAGCTGGGGAGGCAGTCCAGCCAGGCTCCCATGTCCTTGGGTGCCAGATGGGCCCCCACGTGCCCTAGGGAAGAGGGTGCCAGGAGGCAGGAGGACACCCTGGCTGTTGCTGTTGCTGTGGGCCCTTTTCCACTCGGCGCTCCCCTGCCCCACGCTTCTCACAGCAGCAGACGCAGCTAGAAAACAACTTATTTTGGGGAGGGGCCATCTAGAACAGTCCATTTAAAAAAAGAAGACCTCAAGCTAAGGCTGGAAAGCCAACTCATTTGAATCGGGGGGGGGGGGGGGGGTTTAAAAAGAAAATTTGTTGAACAAATGCAACCTTAGCAATTTTCCACCAATGGTCATCTGGTGAAGGTAAAATAGTAATATAGTGATATCAGCTGATCAAGAGGCGACCTGAAGAGATCTGGGTCTTGCAAGTGAGATCAGAATCAAGATGTCCTGACTACTAAGAGGAGTCAAATTTTAGGGGTCCCAAAATTGAAAAGGCTGGAAAAACACAATAAAAAATTAACAGCACACTGGGAGTTAGTGTGCTCAAGATTTAATATAAGTTTGCAGATTTTTTGCTATATAACAACAATAGATGCTGCTGTTATTACAACTATTTACCAGGTAAATAGGGTAAAATATTTAATTTATATGCTGCCATCTCACTCTGCAAAGTAACTCTGGGCTGAGAAATGGAAAAAATGTCTATAGCTGAAAATATGACACTAAAGCTCAAAATCTTGGAAGAGAAAATGAAACAAGAATGTCTTTTTGAAATTCCCAATAAAAATGGAAGCTATGGGAGATGTCATAATATGACTGACCAGAGTGCCAAATGGCCTAGAGCAGGGGTGTCAAACTCATTTTGGTCTGGGGGCCGAATACAGCTTAATCTGATCTCAAGCAGGCCTGGCTAGTCACCCCCCCCCCATTACTGGGGACCCCCCACTTAGTACGACCCCTCCCCTTTTTTTACCCCCCTTCCTCCTCCCAGCTTAATCTGATCTCAAGCGGGCCGGGCCAGTAAACTCATTGCAAAATTACATAGATTCTATGTAATTTTGCAATGAGTTTAGAACTAACAATATTAACAACACTTTTACTGGTTTAACATTTATTTAAGTGCTTCTTCCATCCATCCTTCTTCCATCCTTCCTTCTTTCTCTCCCTTCTTTCTCTCCATTCCTTCCTTCTCTCCATTCCTTCCTTCTCCTCCTCCTCTCCATTCCTTCCTTCCTTCTCCTTCTCTCCCTTCCATCTTTCCATCTCTCCCTTCCTTCATTTCTTCCTTCTCCTCTCCCATCTTTCCATCTCTCCCTTCATTTCTTCCTTCTCCTCTCCCTTCCTTCTTTCTCTCTATTCCTTCCTTCTCTCCCTTCCTTTCTCTCCATTCCATCTTTCCATCTCTCCCTTCCTTGTCTCCCTTCCTTCTTCCTCTCCATTCCTTCCTTCTCCTCCTTCCAGCCTTCCTTCCTTCCGAGCCCTTCCCGCCCTGCAACTGCAGCCCCCCTCGGGCTCCGTCCGGACCGGATGGCCAAGGATACTGTTGGGGCGGCGGGGCCTGGTGAGGCTGAGGCGGCACCGCAGCGGCAGCAGGAGGGGTCCCGGGTACTGCTGCTGCTGCCGCTGACGGAGGAACCAGAGCGGCGGCATGAGGCACCCCGCTGGCCACCGCCGGGGGAGGGGATGCTCTGGTCACCGCTGCTGCCCCCGAGATGATTTTGAAACTGACTGCGCCAAGCGGAGCCACCACCAGGCCGGTGGCGGTGGGGCGGCGGCTGGGGGCGGAGTGGGGGCAGCCCGGTGGGCCAGCATCCCCGGCCAGTCTCTGTGACAACGAGGCCGGCCTCCTCTTCTCCTCGTATCCCACCTCCTCAGGCCAGGCGAGCGGGGGCCGGTCAGGCCACACCGCCGCTTATGGAGCCGCCTCCGCCGGCGGCTCCCGGCTCCCCTGAGCCGGGCGAAGCGGCTCCGCAGCGTCTAGTGGCAGTTGGCTGAGCGATGCCGGCGGATTCTCCTCACGGACGGAGAATTTGCCCGGACATGACATGTCCACTTTTTACGTCCAGTCGGGGGCATCCGGGTGGATTTTATAAATTTATAAAACCCACCCGGACTCCCCAGACTGGATGTAAAAAGAGGACATGTCTGGGCAAAAGAGGATGGTTGGTCACCCTAATTTAAAGGGACAATACTGTGGAAGAGAATTCTAATGGAACATATTTTTGTCAATAGAGAAAATATTTTGACTAAGTACAAGGAAAAAGTCCTTGGCATTATATAAATTGGATGACTTTTAATTGTTTTAAGGCTGTTCTGAAATGTTTCAGTGAATATCACAGTGTTTAACTGTTTAACATACTGTTTAACAAAGCTGAGAAATCAAACTGCAATTATTTCCAAGAAAGCTTTTCATATGGGCTCCAGTGGCCTCCAAAGCATGTCAGTTACAAAATTGTGGCAGAGGGATGTTAAGTGCACTACTGAAAATTAATCACATTATTTAACTTTAATTTAAATGTAAATCAGAGGAAGTTTTTGTCCTGATAATCCTTTTATTAGTGTAGACTTTGATATGTTGTTTAAAGTTCAGTTCTAGATTTTGCTTCTCACCCTTCCCCCAAAAATGTTGCAAATCCCTGCTGTAAAATATTTTTTGCTGCAATTACTTATTTCAGTTTTTTCAGGCTATTATCCCATCAGAGTGATTTCTAATTAATATTAACATACATTCATAATCACAATTATGTACATATAATGTCTTCACAATCCAGTAAACATTTTTGAGGCAATAACCTCCTGTCACTGTGTCCTTGCCCTTAATAAAAAAAATAGTGAGCTTATTAGATATAGAAACCAAACATGAATTAATATCTATAATGTATGGATGAATATGACCATCAGGATCTAAGAACCTTAAAATTTCCTAATAATCTGACATCCAGATGCAAGGGTGAAATTGGAGAGAAAATGGCTTCCCTCCTGTTATAAAACAAGTAGGTCTATCCTCAAGCAAAGCATGTGGTTAATAGACAGCTGGAACTTGATATCTGCTTTGCAAGTTATTGGATATTTTGGAATTGATGTAATAGGTAAAATGCTTCCAATTTTAAAAGTATCTTAGCTATTCAGTCTTCCCTCATACTTCAGAGTATTAATTGCTCCAATGTTCCCTCAATGTATTATTGGAAGGCAGGTTTAGGAATATCTTCCACAGTACTGAAATTTGTCCTTGTGATTCAGTAGTTCATTAAAACATTGGTCCATGCCCTCCCTTACTGTACTTCATTCTTATAAAATTGTAACAAAATATTGTCTTTGATTAGAAATATTCCTGGACAACCTGAAAAACATTATAAATTGTTGATGCTGTTCAATTTTGCTGTCTTGTATTTTGTCTGTGGCTTTGATAAAACCCATCAGGCAACTAGTTGCAGATGACCTGATGAGTTGGTAATGATAAGTTCAACTAGGGTAGACCCAAATGTCATTTTTGCCTGCATGCTTCATTTCCTTGGATTCCACCCTAAATAATGTTTGCTGATTACACAGTTTTTAATCAAGACTTTTAAATATGTCTTTAGATCAGGCTTGAATCTGCTCGTCTACAATTTTCTTGGCAACTTTTTCAGAAGTGGTTTGTCCTTGGCTTCTTACTTTTTTTTTTTTAATTTTTATTGATAATAAACAACATAACATAAACAAAAACAATATAAACAATATTTCACCCTGTGCT
>JAEANM010011077.1:0-15462 GCA_017656035.1 Myanophis thanlyinensis
TAAAAATTCTAAAAATTTTATCAAAAAGTTAAAAATTTAATAATTAAAAATTAACTACCCCAAATGTCAAGGCATCATATATCTATAAATATCTATGGAGATTCTCAGTCATTCAGGTCAAGGTTGTTCCAAAGTCCAGTTGACTCTTTAAACAGCACCTTTGGGACAGTCCTAATCTAGTTTTGTGGGATTGAATATTTCCATAGGCATCAGGCTTTGTTTTGAAAATCCACTTAGACTCTATGATTTTCTTGCCCTTTGGTAGTTCATTTAGAATCCATGTTTTGAGGGAGGGTTTTGGTTTTTTTTTTGCTCAAGGATTTCATTTCTTTCCATGCAGCTTTCCTTCATGTCTGTGACTTTGCTGTTGGCAGTCCCTATACTTCTTTCCATGAATTGGAAGAAGGCATATTCCTTGCTGTAGCTGAGCAGGAGATTACTTCAGATTATCTCCTCTGCTGCAACTGAGAAGCAGATCCTGGATTCTTTTATTAGATCTTTGAAATGTTAATTCTAGGTTTGGGTCTAACTATGAACTCAGCAGCCACTTCTGAAGCAGACACTATTTTTTTTCTTTTTATTTTCTGATTCTTTTTCAGTAATCCCATCTGAGTGTCCTCCTCCTTAGATGCTACTGGTAAAACTAAGTTTACATTTGTATTTAAATACTGCAGCTCTCTGGGGATATCCTTTTTTCTTCATTAAAGACTACATGTTCTTTTTTTTTTTACTTTTTCACTTTTTAAAATCTAAAACCACCTACCTGTTTGTTTCTATTTGACAGTCCAGGATTATTTCTAATTGGGTTCTGCAATTCACTTTCTTTTTTAGGGAGATATGTATTAACTTTTCATCCAAATAATTTTTAGGTGTGACATTTATGAGTTGCTCCCACCCTATAACTCATGTGGATTTTATTTCTAGCTTGCATTGGTAGACAGTTTCCAGAGCTGTATCAGTGTTGAGTTTTTCCTTCTCTCTTCCCCCCATAACTCTGTATCAGCTAACCTCAGTAGGCTTTGATGCTTTCTTTCTGCAACCTTTTTTTTTTTTTTTGGGGGGGTGGGCGGCTCAGGAATATAACTTACTGTGAACATTTTCATGTTTTATGCCTTGTTATTCATGTATTTTTCAAACTCCTGGTTGCAAATTTATCTCACCCCCCCCCCCCAATCTCTTTATTTTTCTACTTTATTCGTAGTTTGAATCTCAAATAGCATAGTTTTATTTGTGAAGAGACAGATGCAAGTATATACTTTGATTGACACCAAATAGCTTTTATGTTTCTTTTTTTAGTGGCATGGGAAAACAAAGGTCAGAAAAAATAAGCTCTAAGGGCTGTTTGAATTCAATCCTTAGAAAACTGTTTCATTTTCATTTTCATAGAAAAGAGTTACACTTCAATTCTATTTGCTTCTTGTAGGAACAAATTTCAACCTAATTGTTAAATCTTCATCATTTACTTATTTTTATTCAGAGAACATCTATATGTCCAAACCATTTTGTAGGATTGTTTTTTTTATTATGCATGCATCTAGGTTGCATAAGTTCCAGCAAATCAGCTGCATTGTTCTTTCCTTTTAATATTAGATGGTACTCTTTTGTAATGGTGGAAAGTCCATTTTTAGCGAACATTTACAATTGTGTTGCATAAAATTACACAGATTGCTGTAATTTGCATTACATTCAGGCATATGCTTCTTGGAATATTAAATACCCACTTTTATTATGATTTATCAGCCCTTGTTTTTAATATTGCTATTTTTACTTTTGCTAAATTAACTTTTCCTTAGTCAGATTCATTATTCATTTATACACACATCTTCGTTGTGAATATATTGACAGGATACATCCCTATCCACAAAAATCTTTTTCTTTTCAAATTCAGAATGTATTCAGTTTCAAATAAGCACTTATTTACTAATAGAAACACTGTTTCTTTGAACTTTATTATGTTTGCAATCCCTCTGCAGACCTTGATTTTTATTTTTATGTATTTGATCTCATTATCTTTCTCTATTGTATGGGTTTTAGCTCTCTAAAGTCTGCATACTCTTTTAATACATTTCTTTCTATCACAGTAATTATAAACCTCATTTCTCTTTTTTATTTATTTATTTCACACATTTGTATAGCTGCCCATCTAACAAAAAGCAATTCACAACAACACCAGTATGTGGAGGATTGAAACTGAATACCGATCTATTTAAATAAGTTCACCTGCTTGGTGGATTTGCCATTAACTGACCAATTTGATGGATTATCAGAGCAACTGGAAAAAAACAAAACAAAAACTTTGTTGGAAAAAACAAACATGTTGTTTAGGTGCTATTTAGGTCTCAGAACTGAGAAGAAGGTGCTTTGTTCCCATCAGAATACAAAAATATTTGAAAGGAAGTATTATTACTTATGATGGCAATAGTGGTTTTCTTTATGACTGATTAGATTGAAAATTTAGTAGTAATTAGTTATGAAAAGTGGAAAATTGTGGTCTTCATTGGACAAGTTCCTAAGAATTTATTCTCATTACATTTGAGCAAATCTCCACATACCATTAACTAACTTTTTCACTTGAAAGTTGATTTGCTCATTAAAAGTATATGATCCTAATTAAAAAAATTAATGGGATGATAAATTGTTGGTGCATAACATGTTGTTGCATGAAAAGTTAACAAATTCTGCCATTTTTTTCCAGTTAGTAAAAGGTTCCCTGTCTTCTTTTCTAGAACACGATTAGTAATGTATAATCATCATAATATATTAATTTCATGTCATGAGCGACTAATAAATCTACTTCCTTTCTCCATTCTGAAACTAGCCTACTTCCAGCCAAATCAAATTTGGCTACTAAAAGGTTTAAATTTGGGCTTAGAATGAGACTTATGTCAGATATCAAACTGTGCAAACTTCATTTTCTCATGTTTAAGATTGAGAAACCATGCAAGGATCTGTGCTACCAGGATCTGTACTACCAAATTCAGTGTTTGTTTTTCATTAGAATTCATTCCCCCTTTTAAATTAGATGGAGTGTAAGGTCTAGTCATGTAACTTGATCTTTCTATGGCATGTAATAGAATTCTCAGTGTCTTTTTAATAAGTTTTTTTAATGAATGTCTTGACATGATTAAGAATGCCACAGATATCTTCAGTTGTTCCTAATCTGTAATCTGTAACCTTCAAACTACCTTCCAATTTATTCACTTTCTTCAGTAACCCCAATCCTAAAAGGGCACAAGAACTGATAAAAGCAGCAGAAAATTAGGATAGCAATAGGATAGCAATTCACTACTCAATAGCAATGATAGGCTCTGCTTGGACTGCTGTTCCATTCCAAGTTATCCCAAACTTTTGGTTGGTATCAATAACTAATTTCCAAATTTACAATTCTGTTTAGGAAGAATTTTCTGTCAGTGTATAAGCATTCATGACTTGGGAGAGACATAGCAACAAGGTCAGGAAATGGGGACTGTTTGGTAACTGAAACAGTATTTGCTGTGTGAGCCACAAGAGACATAGCAACAGGTCAGCCAATTGGGCTGTTTGGTGACTGAAACAGTTTGGAACCTGGGTGTGGCTTAACTGTTCTGTATAAGAGTTTGTTTCTCTTTGCCTAGGCCTGTGTTGTTTGCTTCCATTCCTGTGCTGTGTTTCCATTTGCTATTTCTTCTTCTCTCTACCATGTTGGAAAAGCATTCCTGTGCTGTGTTTCCATTTGCTATTTCTTCTTCTCTCTACCATGTTGGAAAAGCCTACATGGGTATTGTGTACATGCATTATGTTATATTATATATAAACCAGTTTCTTATATATAAATGAAGTCTGCTGAATTATTTTACTGTGTGCTGGTTGTGCTGCAACAAACTCTGACATTTTTTTACCCTTTTGTTATGGTTTTTTTCTTCCTCCTTTCTCTCAGATCATAGTGTAGATTTAATTTTTGATTTCATGTACTATTTTAACTATTATCATTCCTATCGTCTTTTTAATATGCATTTAAAATATCGGTGGCACAATGGTTAGAGTGCAGTAGTGCAGCACAGCAGTACTGCTGTCTGCCAGTTCAAATCCCACCAGGCTCAAAGTTGACTCAGCCTTCCATCCTTCCAAGGTGGGTAAAATGAGGACCCAGATTGTTGGGGGCAATATGCTGACTCTGTAAACTGCTTAGAGAGGGCTGGAAAGCAATATAAAGCAATATATAAATCTAAGTGCTATTGCTATTGCTATTTAATATTGTTATGACTCATTAAACAAACCATAGTCTCTTCTTTTGCATTAATGCAACAATGAAAAAAACCATGAGATATGTACATATTAGGGCTACACACTTTTTGGAAATGTTTCTAAACAAAGGATCCAGATCTTGAACTTGCAGAGACATGTATCTTTCTACTATTTACTAAAATATATATATCACTTTTTTTCCACATTCCCTTATCCCAGAAAAATAGCACTGCTGCTTGAATAATTGCTTGAATGACTCCTTAAAGCAGTAACATTTTCCCTCCAGATTTTTTTTTACAGAAGTTGCTGTGTTTGTATTTGTACATGATCACTTCTTCCAAATAATTCTAAAGCATTTTTGAAACATGTATTGGCTCATGAAAAATCAAGTGATTTAACAACAGTTACTACAGGAACTTATAATACATTTATATTGTTAGCCTTCCCAGACAGACCAGACAGGAAACATGACCAGATGGCTAACAGTTCTTTATTGTAAGGCTATTTTAACAGAATCTTGCAAATCTTCCAGGGTCTCTTTTAAGCCTCAGGGGTTAGGGATGGACTCTCATGAGTCTCTTTCTCTGTCCATTATGTAGCTGGAGGCAATGCCCTCTCTTATCTGACCATTCCTTAAGCAGTATCTTACCCACCCACCCCAATCTCCCAAGGTCTTTCTGATATACCATTAAAACATATTGGTTATATGCTTAATAAGCAGAGAGTAGGACCTCCTTTAATGCAAATAATCATGAAAATAAATGAAGAAATGTGTTTAAGAATAGAAGCTAAATGTCAGAGTTTATCGCCATAATATTTTTATGCATTCCGCTTTTCGATGTTTAAAATCAAAATTATATCTGGGTCATCCTACAAGATAAATATTATAGACGTCACATTGTTCTGTACTATTTAAAAAAAATAATAACTGTATAAATACTTCTTACTGAATATGAATAAGACATTGCAACATTCAGATTTATCTTTTTGCCTTATGGGGTTTGTTCATCTTTTTTTTAAATATAGAATTTCCAACTTGTTCTTTTTATCTATTCCAGTAAGAAGCCATGCATGTGAACTAGACCAGCATGGAAGGCCAGGTAGATGTTCACACATCTGTTTGCTCAGCAGCAGCTATAAAAGCAGGACTTGCCACTGCCGGATAGGCTTTGTCTTGGGAAGTGATGGCAGATCATGCAAAAGTATGTTTTCTGATATCAAACACTTTACCAGAAATAATTTGTGTTCAGAGTAGAATTATCTAGTGTATATTAAATAAAATAATTAATAATACCAGTTGCGTGAGCTAAATATTAACTGGTGGAATGTATTCAGAAGTATAGTAGCAGAGAGAGACGTATTTCATTATTTTTTTGTTATTCTCTCCTACAGTATTACCAAATCCTTCCCCAATTGTAATGCCCATTTTGGAGCATTATAGAAATCATGTTGACCCAGATCCAACTACAGTGTATTATTTGTATTAAAATATAATCTTCAAATAATTTTTTTCAGAAATTTCCTTTTCTTGACATTTTATCTATCTATCTATCTATCTATCTATTTAAATTTATATACCACTCCTCTCCCTAAAAGGGACTCGGGGTGGTGTGCAACCATTTAAAACAGCAACAATAAATTAAACAATTAAAAACAGATTAAAAGAGTTAAATAGGTGGTTGATTTAAAATTAAAATTATAAAATTTAAAAACCAATTTAAAACCCCAGATAATTAATGTTACACACATATTATCCCCTCTAGTTGCATATATTACTACAACCAATTTCCACCTCTTGCAAAACAGTCCCTCCCAAACTCTTTAAACTTCTCAATCTATTAGCAACTTGTTGACCTGTCTTTTATATGTTACATTAGTGACAAAATAGTTAGCAGCAAAAACAATATTAGTAAAACAAGAAAATTAAAGTTTCAAATCTCTCTGTTAATAACCTATTATTATAATCCACTTGCAGAAAATTTACCATGGCATCTTAACTATCCTGGATCATCCCAAAAGTTATAAATAAATCATCCTGGATCAAAAATCCATGTTTTGTTTCTTACTATCCTCTTTGTCAATTGTTGTTTAATTAAATGTAGTAAATTCAGTCTCCAGAATATGTCTTATCTTCGAATCAGAGTGCAAGCAGCAGTTACAAGTTACCTGTAATAAATCCCTCCAGTCTTCCTCCCTCTTCGACATAAAAGAAAGGAATTTGTTTCCCTCTTTTCCAACTGAGGCCATAATATTGGAGAAGTATATAGACTTAAACTTAAACTTCTGAACAACAAATGAAATGATTCTTCAGCCAGAAGACTATCTCTTTGATTTGGAACTGGGTCAAAGTCCTTTATCCAAAGCTAATGCTTCAGGATATAACATTCTTGGAAGAATTATTAAAATTTGATCAAATTTATGTAAGAGAAAAGCAGGTAGAAGGTGCATATTTTCCACCCTTCTTTCTTAGATTTCAAACCCTGTTCAGCCATTTTAATCCATGGGACTTAATCAGAAAACAAATAACAAAACAAAACAAAAAACACTTTCTTCTATATTTCACTCCAAAATTATAAGAAAAATTCAACAGAAATAAACTCCAGGTATTTTGCAAATTCAAAAACTACACAATCCAGTGATCAGAGTCTAATGTCTCTTTAGCACTGCTCCTAACATTGGCCGGTTTTCCATATAGAAGGGGCAGAGGTTATCCAGAACAACATATATCAGAAGGAAAAAAGTGAAAAAGCAATTAGAGTCCAGGAAGAGGGTTGAAATAAATCAGCATTCAACTTACCGATCAACTTTTAAAGCAAAAAGCAAAATAAAGCCATAAGTCAAAAAAGGGAAAGTTAAGATTCCAGCATGCTTAGGAAACGAAACTGCTTGACAGGAAAGTGGATACGCCCAGGGACTTTTCAATCACTTCCAGAGGGAATTGAAATGTTCAAGACCCCCTCCCCCATTGGGTTCACGATGTCCAAAAGTCATATTGGGTCACTCCTAAATGCTGCCAAAAATCCAGCTTTAGCAGTGAAATCAGCAGATTGTCCATAAGAGAAAAAAGGAACCAAGCAACAGCCATCTTGAAAGGAGGGACTGTCCTTTTCAACTTTTGAGCTCTGGAACCTCCATTCTGTTCAAGGCCTCTTTGTTCCTATAAGCTTTTTTTTTTTTTTTGGCTGTTTAGAGGCTTTACGATAAATCTTCAAGAAAACTTTCCCTTAACAGTTCAACATAAGACCTGTGGATATTAATTAATATTTATAAGGGAGGTTATTTCATATTTGATTTATATTATCATTACATGGGATGATAATCTATCTTGGAACTTCTGCAGCTTTCATTATATTTATTAAACGTGTATATAGTTATTTTCTCCAAGGAACTCAAGGCGAAATACAGATAACATATTTTTCCACCACCTTCTCAGTATGATTCTCCCAGCATTCCTGTGAGGGTAAGAGTTTAGCTAAAAAGTAAAATACTATGAGCTTCATAGCTCCCTGAATTTTTAGGCCTACATCAATTTTTGATATATCCAAGATAATAGAAATTAAAAACTATTTGTCATGACTCCTTTCTTAGTAACTTTATTAAAGATTAAAAATTACAATAGCAAAAATTAACACAAATTAAAAGAAAGAACAGTAGAAAAAATAAAATGTCCACAGGAAAGGAAAAAATAGCTGAAAGAAAGATAGGAATGTAATAAAGAAAAAGAAAAGAAACATACATGTAGTCCTCAACTTACAAGCACAATTGAGCCCAAAATTGAGCTATTGAGCTATTTGTTAAGTGAATTTTGCCCCATTTTACAACCTTTCTTGCCATAGTTATTAAGTTAGTGACACAGTTGTTAAGTGAACCTGGCTTCTCCATTACTTTGCTTGTGAGAAGGTTGAAAAAGGTGATCACATGTCTCTGGGACACTGCAACTGTTATAAATATGAGAGAGTTGCCAAGCATCCAAATTTTGATCACATGACCACAGATAAGTATGGTCGTAATTGTGAAAACCGATAACTCACCTTTTCTAGTGCTGTTGTAACTTTGAACAGTCACTAAATGAACTGTTGTAAGTCAAGGCCTACATATATAAAGAAGTGACTTCCAACTTTCATCATAAGTATAAACTTAGTAACTTTTCACCTCCCCTTAATTTACAAACAACGATCCCATTCATCCCATGTCCCGGTATCAACAAAACTCCCTTAAGGGTTGCTAGAAATAACAATATATTTATTTTTACCTTGGTCAAATAAACCAGCTTTATGTTTATCCCCTTTACTTCTAACAATCTTAATTAATAATCCAGTGAAGTAATATTGTAGAACTTGATTCTTTTATTTCTTTTGTTAATCCTTCTCACAAGATTCACACAAGCTTTAAAAAAATCTCTTCTGTAAATCCAATGTAAAAGAATTATTCAGGTCACTTTCTTGGTTTATCAATTGTAGTTTTCTTTGGATTTTTAAAGCATCAACCTATTTGTTTTGTATGCCCAATGATATATCTTTTTTTATGCCATTACCAACTCAGACTGTCTTGTCAGATAAATCTTGTTCTTTTGTCATTTTTTGCATCTTTCGGGCACAGTCTATCCATAGAAGTTAACATTATATTGGGATGTTATTAATTTCTGATTCCATTTTTCAAAAACGTCCTTCAGTATTTCCAATATTTTGTAACATTTGGTAACTGACACAAAGGACTGAAATGACTATGGAAATGACTTATGGAATTCATATTTTTACTACCATTTCTGTGGGTGTGGCTTGGTGGGCATGGCTGGGGAGGGCAGTTTCTGTAAGCAGGGCAATAAAGATTAGGCTAGAAACACCAGAATGTTTCTTTCCTACCTTCCTTATAGGATTAATCCTGTAAAGTGGAAAAAAGCAAAATGATATTTCTTCTAACAACCGGTTCTCTGAACTGCTTAGAAAATTTATTAGCGGTTCTAGAACCTGCTGAATTTCACCTCTGACACCCCATTTAGTCAGATTTTTTGGAATGCATTTCACTTCTTAAAGCTTAATGATAGAGGCAACTTAGGGAACTTTCATCAATTTGTTTGTAAGTTTATCCATCACTAGAGATCAAACCACAAAGCACAATCACACAAAAGTTAAGAGAGCAAACATTAACCTCTTAAAACTCAAAATCTAAATACCAAATTATCAGTTACTATGTCTCTCTTGTATAATCAGTTCTGAGTAGAATTGGTTGTTCTTATAAATGAATCCACTAATGGGAAGGTAGAATGATGTTTTCTTTCTATGTATGTCTCTGATGAGTAAAAGTGTTATTAGTTGAGGACCTGCAACACTCATTACAAGAAACTATGGGAAGCTGATTCAGTTGACCCTTTGGAGCTGGGGCATAGCCAACCATATACTAGGATATTACTGTATTTCACACAAGACTCCTAGAAGTTAGAAAATTATATCAATAAAAACACCCTCCAGTACAAGAAAGATGCAATAAAGGTAAGACACTTGACTAGAGGGAAAGGTCTTCAGTATCAATCAACTCTGCAGTAATAGAAGAAAAAAAATGTTGATCTTTCTAGAAATTGTTACCAAGAATATCCTCTTTTGTGTCTGAAATTCATGTTGGAACAAAAAGTGAGCTGAAAGACTGCAATAACTTCAGTCAAAATTAACATCTTTCTTCCAGGAAGGGACAAAACTATGAGCAAGAATTAAGGTTCAGTCTTCTGAAATATATGTCAGAGTTTGCAGCAGCAATCACATCCAAAAAGCACACAGGTAACTGATTCAGCAGGATTCATTAACTTATCTTTATATATAATATAACATATGAAGTAAGTATTGTTTTAGCCGAAAACCCGGTCAAAATCGGGTAAGAATTACTCAGACTCAAGGTCAGTGTAAATGACCATGAGGGGTCCCTTTATTTCCAAGCCGCGAGTAAAGCTCACGATGAGCTTTCAGCACCAGTCATAAGTGGAGGAGAAAAGCGAGCTGCGGCTTTTTATAATTTGCCGTGGTGTCACTTTCCGCGCTCCCCATTGGCTGGGCGGCTCAGCCAATGGGAAACGTCCCTCCGACAGCCAATCAGCTATCGGGTCCAAAGTTCTTGCTGGCGGACCAGAGTGGAAGCTCCGGTCGCACCTGCGCGGTACATTACAAGTATACAATACCCAAGTAGGTTTTTCCAAATTGGTAGCAAATACAAGCAAACACAGGCAGAGCAGAGGAATTGAAAGTTTCAGTTTTAGAGCTCAGCACAGACTAGTTTCAGTTTCAGAGCTGCAGAGCTAAGCCAGGCCCAGGCTCCACACTCCCATTGGCTGATCTGTTGCTATGTCTCTCCTAAGTCATGAACTCTCATACACTGACAGTATATAATTTTTGCCAATACCTTAGCCACAATATTCTAATATGAATCTGGACAAGAATGTTCACATATAACAGATAACATCAGGTCAACTTTATACATTTGGGGTGAAGTTCTTCAAGACCTCTTATATATTTCTCATATTCACAGCTGTATGTTGTAAAGCAAAAGACTGAACTTTTTGGCCTTGAAAACATAAATGTGGTGGCCACAGAATCATTTCCTTTGCAGCTAGCAAACTGAATTATTGCATTAGAGATCTTTTGTGCTCAACAATGACTTTTATTTGTTTTTCCGTGCTATAGATGAGAAGAAGATTATTCAAAGGGATTTAAACATTTGACTTTTTCAATATAGGTACATTCGAGTCTATGTCAGTACCTTCACCTTAATATAGAAAAAAAAATGTACGTACACAAAGGTTCTTTGGAGGAGAAGCATAAAACGCTAAATTAATACCTTGGTGAACTTTGACAATAGTCTAATTCCATATCCAGTTCTAGTCAGAAATTAAGGGTAATATACTTAACAAATTGCAAGGATATCTTGTGAATGTATGTGAGTGTATATATTTTTTGGGAGTATGCAAGTTATGTAAGGTATACAGCAAGAAATATAACTAATAATATAACTAATTCAAGGCATTGAGATAAGAGAAATCTTACATAAGATCTTACACATTATTTATGGTACTGTCCTGTTTCTGCTTCAGCGTATGGAAAAATTTTTAGAATCCTCTTGATGGAAAAATCACTTTGGTTTGATTCACATATAAATGAATATAAACTAGATTAAACATACCTAGTTCCAGGAACCAACCTGGGACCAAAGGTTTTGTCTTCCGAGCTTTGGGACTCATGCTGCAGTCCATCTTCAGGGAACTTCTCTCTAAGGCCTAACTCTAACTCTAACCCAGATTGGATCCCACAACATTATCCTGGGACACATATATTTGCCTTCATTCGTGATTCCTAGTTCCCTTAGCCATTCATTGTATGATTTAGTCTTCAGACATCTTATTATCTTTGTTGCTCTCTACACTCTTTCTAGGGCCTCTAGGCAACAGTTCCTTTGTATGAAATATCAAAAGGTGCCAAATGTCTGTGATATCCATTGTCATCCTAATTTTCCATCATGGACTTAAATCCTGTGATGGGATAGTATCAGAGGTGAAATTCAGCAGGTTCTAGCAGGTTCGCATAATCGGTAGTAAATTTTCTAAGCAGTTTGGAGAACTGGTTGTTAGAGGAAATCTCCTTTTGTTTTTTTTCCCATTTTACAGTGTTAATCCTGTAAGGAAGGCAAGAAAAAAACATTCTTGCGTTGTTTCTAGCCTAATCTTTATTGCCCTGCTTACAGAAACTG
Source organism: Myanophis thanlyinensis (assembly GCA_017656035.1). Classification (NCBI taxonomy): domain Eukaryota; kingdom Metazoa; phylum Chordata; class Lepidosauria; order Squamata; family Homalopsidae; genus Myanophis; species Myanophis thanlyinensis. The sequence goes on from JAEANM010011077.1 coordinate 11,953, forward strand.
TCCACCCAGTCACATGATACCCCCAGCCATGCCCAGCAAGCCACGCCAGAGAACCGGTAGTAAAAAAAATTGAATTCTACCACTGGATAGTAGTTACAAATCTCAACAGCTGCAGAATTTTGAGGCATTTTTCTTAAGCCATCCAGTAAGGACAAATAATGCTTACAAAGGTTAATTAGAAACATGTTTGTTTGGAAGTCTTTTCCCAGTCTTGTTCCAACAGAGAATGTCAGCATATATTCTTAGGCTTAATTTGTTTTGCACTGTAATCTGTGTGCTTGACCTATAGTAAAATGCAGGTAAAGAGAAAAAGGGGGGCAAACCCGGCAATAATTAACTGTTAACAGCAGGTTTTGAAATTATAATTAAGAAAACACCTGCCACTTAGGTCAGGCATCTCAGTGTAACAACATACCTTCATATGTGTGCCTCATTGATTTTCAAGATGCATTACTTCAAGATATTTGAAGATTTCTTGCAGGTTTAAAATTAAAAGTCACAGGTATTGGAACATTAAAGAGAATTCCCTGTTGGTAATATTTTATGTTTGCTTTGTTGTTGGATTGCTTATGTTGTATGGACGATTATGTAGTTATTTTTGCATTTGTTTTGGTTAATTTTTTGTATGTTTGAATGCTATTTATTGTTGTGAGCTACCCAGAGTAGGTTGGAGATGGATGGCATGGCGTTCAAATGAAAATAAATAACTAAATAAAGATTAAAGAGTTGGGGAACTGAGCAGATCCTACACTAAAACCAAACATCTACTATCCTGGGGATTAAAATTTAGGAACAATTTATTAATACTGTCTTTTATTTTTAAACATTTGACTATGACTTAATTTCTTAAGGTTATCTCCTCAACCTTCCAATGCAATCCAAATTTATAAAAAAGCTCTTCACATTTAAAATCCAGTGCTTCGGTTAGGGGTAGTTTCATAAAGACATAACATTGAAAGGAGCCATGTGGGCAACTGAGAATAAAACCTTCTGTCCAGTATAGGAATCCAAATGAAAGCATCCCAGACAGATAGCTGTCTAGATTTTAACTGAGCACATCCAGTGAAGAGACCCCACCATCTCTACAAATTATTTGTACCTCCATATATATCAAAGTTTTTTTTTAAAGAAAACAATAACAGCAAGGCCTAAAACAGAAATGATATACTAGATTGGTATAGAGATGTCTTTAAAAAAATTAAATGTAATGCACTATATCAAGTGACTCCCGAGAACGTATTCCTGTTAAACAACACTTGTTTGCAAAAATGCCCCAATTTTATTTTTTCCACTAATGCCCTGATTTTAACATATCATTATATTTATCAAAATAAAGCATAGTTTTAACATTTTCAATATGATTACAATGACTTAATCACTCTAATATTTATGCAGATAGATAGCAAATCAGTTATGTATGCTTGTTTGTGCTTTGAGTACAAATTGAAGGGGGTGGACAAGTGGTTCATCAGCACAAAATCATACAGACAGCAAAACTGTAGCAGAGCCTGAAAAATATATAACTTTCCAAGGGTGCATTGCATCCAAAACTGTGTTATTTAAAGTTGGCCAAACAATATTGACCAGCTTTAATCAAGATTCAATCAATTCAAAGCACAACATGTGTGCAGCAAAATTGAATGAGCCTCCATTGGTACAACCACACAAAGCACAGAAACACACACAACACACACACACACACACACACACATTATTCCACCAGTATGTACATATTGCACATTACACTGGAACTGTGATTCTCTTGTATTAAGTTTAGCTGTGGTGTTATGTGGCATTTAGAAGTCAGACGGCCCATGGATAGAAGCTATTCTTCAGCCTATTTGTCTGTCTGACTATGCTTCTGTACCTCTTGCCCGATGGTAGGAGTATGAAGAAGTGTTGTCCAGGGTGAGAGTCATCCCTGAGGATTTTTCTCACTCTGTTGAGACAGCGGGATCTGGCTATTTCCTCCAGTGGGGTTATGGGACAGACCATGATTTTTTGTGCTGTGCTCATTACCTCTGTAGTGTCTTCTTGTCCGCAGTTGTTAGTCTGGCGTACCATACTGTGAGACAGTATGTGAGGACACTTTCTATTATTGACTGGTGGCTGCTGTGCCACCTGGTTTTTCCATAAGACTCTTAGGAAATGGAGTCTCTATTGGGCCTTCCTGACCATGTGGGATGTGGTGCTTTTCAAGGTGAGGTCCTGGCTGAGGTGCACTCCCAGGAATTTGAAGGAAGAAACCCTCTCCACGCAGCCTCCCTTGATATAGAGTGGGGCAATTTCCTCTCTCTGTTTCTGGAAGTCCAGCACCATTTCCTTAGTTTTGTTGGTGTTTAGGTGCAGATTGTTTTCTGAGCACCATGTAGTTAGCTTCTGGATTTCTTTCCTTTATGCTGTTTCATCCCCTCCTGTGATGAGGCCCAGCACAGTGGTATCATCTGCAAATTTTATTACTATGTTAAATGGGTCTGAAGGTATGCAGTTATATGTGTACAGCAAGTTCAGGAAGGGACTAAGAACACAGTCCTGAGGGTAGCCTGTGCTGAGCTTCAGGGAGGAGGATGTAAAGGACTCAGCCCTTACTGTTTGTGGGCGTTTTGTCATTGTCTGTCAGATCAATCATTGACCTGATTCTGTGTCCTCTAGCTGATCCTGGCATCTAACAATAAGCCTGAATCTGATAAACACAAGCTTCCTTGTGAACACAAGTATTTATGCATATTTATGCACATCAAATTCAAGCCTGATTCTGAACAAAGAACATATGTAAACATATTCACATCAAAGTCTGCTTGCAGTTAGATCAACTAGATCTACTTGCAGTTAGAGCAGCATTTCTCAACCTCACAAATTTAAGATGTATGGACTTCAGCTCCTAGTATGTGTGTCCACGCATCTTAAAGTTGCAGGGGTTGAGAAACATTAAACTAAAGGTAAAGGTAAAGGTTTTCTCTTAATGTGACATTAACCTAGAGCAGGGCTGTTAAACTCACAGTCCGTGGGCTGGATATGTCATTTGCTGTCCCTGTCCCTGTCCGGTTTAGTGAAGGGGGAAAATGTACTGACATGTCCCGTGATGATGAGAGTTTGACACTCCTGACCTATCGGATACACAATCAACCCCAGTATTATTTGATTACTTTAACCTGTTTGGAAATACATTTCATTCTGAAAAATTCCTTTGATATTTTGAGGCTGGAAATGAATTACACCTTGATCCTTAAGTACCTTAATCACTGATATTCTAGTAAATTTGAGTTAGAGAGTGCTATGTTTCAAAAAGAGACACATGAGTACTGCTTTTTGTTGTTGTTGTTGTTAGTATAGTAAATAAATGAAGTTGGTTACTTTTGCCATTTGGTGATTTTATTTATGCTTCTGACCAGTGGTGTCTGCAAGGTATGGGCAAAAAAGATCAAACCTGTTGTGGTCTCCATCTTGATCTTTTTTACCTTAGTCTGCAGACAAGCCTAGTCCCTGTTTTCTTTCTTTGTTTCTTTCTTT
>JAEANM010011078.1:0-15462 GCA_017656035.1 Myanophis thanlyinensis
AAATGATATTTAATTGGCCATTGTTTAATTATTTTAATTGCTTTTAATTGTATTGTTGTATTGATATTTGTTTTTTAGTGGCTGTAAACCGCCCCGAGTCCTGTGGGAGAGGGGGCGGTATATAAATTAAATAAAATAAATAAATAAATAAATGAGAGATGTAGTTGAGCATTTTCAGAGGATGTCACTTCTGAGAAAATTGTTAAAGGTCCTTTCATACCAGTACCTTTCTGTTTCAGGGCTTCTGATACATCTGTAGGGAATGCCTTTGGGCTAAATCCTACAAAATGATATTCAATCATTTTATTTCTGCCCATCTCTATATGTAGCTGCCCATCTCATCAAGTGATTCTGCATCCATTAAAGAAAGCAAACTGAGTCAAAAAAAAATTCCCACTGCAAAAACTTAAAAAAACAGTCACATCTGTATTTTTATGAGTTGACAGGGCATTGATGTCAAGCTAAATCTATATTTAAAGTAAATATTGTATGTATTTATTTTAAATGTAGATTTAAATATAACTGGATAAGTAAGCAATAGAATTTAAAATATTAAACTTTTCCCTTCTATATAGGAGAGATATTTGCTCTTTGAAGTTTTCTTGGTATCTTTTTAAACTTATTTGGGGGAAGTATTATATCACTAAGAATAAACTGAATGGAACTACTGCTAAGGGCAACTCAGTTACAATATGCCTATGGAGCTCAGCTCTAGCTTTTCATGGGACAATCTCAAGCAGAGACTATCAATAGGCGATAATTGTACTGACATTAAGAACCCAGTTCTGAATTCAATCTAAATTTTAAATCACAACACTTTGGGAGGTTCCTGCTTTTTCACAAACCACATCACCAATCTTGAATTTTATTTGGCACACTCCAGGATGAATCAAATGTAAATGAAATGCAGTGAGAATAACATTCCTGATTATCCCAAAAGGTAGCAATTTGTTGCACAACACACAACTTCTTTCCCGTGCCCTAAAATTATTTCTTTACATTCAGCAAATTCTTTGTGGCTGCAAAGAGCAATTTTTTTTTAGATAACACTTAGACTAGATGGATGTTATTTAATGATCGCACAATACACAACTAGTTCCAACCAACCAGAAGCCGTGGGTGGATAAAACCATTCGCGATGCCCTGAGATCCTGCACCACCACCTATAACGTGGGAGTCACACTGGGTGACATGAACCCATACAAGACTGCAGAATACAATGTGTGGAAAGTGGTGAAAGAGGTGAAGCAGAGCTATGGAAGGAAGCTAGAGTCACAGCTCCAACAGAGGGACTCTAAAAGCCTGTGGAAAGGACTAAGAGCAATAATAGATTACAAACCACCAACATTCAGTAAGATGAACATGAACGTGTCTCTTGCAGATCAGCTGAACACCTTCTAAGCTCATTCTGAGATGCAGCTAACGGAGCTAATGGTGCTAGCAATGCTAACGCTAGCAGCGAAAATGGCCACCATCGGGGAGAGAATGCCAGTATCGGAGATGCATACATCATCTCTGAGCACGATGTGGGGAGAACCTTCAGGAGAATGAATAGGAAGGTGGCAGGACCAGATGGCATCTCAGGACTTATCCTCAGATCCTGCGCAGACCAGCTGGCACTTGTGTTCACGGAAATATTCAACCTCTCCTTATTCAAATCAGAAATCCCCACACGCTTCAAAGAATCCATCATTGTTCCTGTCCCAAAGAAACCCCATCCTATTTCCCTCAATGACTGCTGCACTGTAGCGCTAACATCAATAGTGATGAAATACTTAGAGTGGCTGGTCAAAGATCTACCAGACACACTTGACCCCTTACAGTTTGCATACCGTCAAAATCGCTCAACCGATGACGCCATCTCTCACCTCCTCCACACATCACCCACTCACCTGGACACTAGGGAGAGAAATTATGTCAAAATGCTCTTCATCAACGTTCAACACCATAATTCCATCCACACTCATCGCCAAGTTGGACACCTGGGACTCAGCCCATCTCTATATCAATGGATCTCCAATTCCCTGACTGGAAGACCACAGGCTGTAAGGATGGGTGGACACATCTCAGCTCCACTCACCCTCAGCATGGGGGGCCCCCAGGACTGTGTTCTGAGCCCCCTGCTGTACACCTTATACACATATGATTACACAGCCACCACCAACTCCACCACCATTATCAAGTTTGCTGACGACACCATCATGGTGGGCCTGATCTCGAACAACAATGAGATGGCCTATCTGGAAGAGATTAGAAACCTAGAGAGCTGGTGTCGAAAAACAACCTCCTCCTTAATGTCAGCAAGACAAAAGAATTGATAGTGGACTTCAGTACAAAGCAAGAGAGAAAATACCAGATCCTGGTCATCAACAAGAGCCCAGTGGAAAGAGTAGACTGCTTCAGATACCTTGGTATCTACATCTTGCAGAATCTATTATGGTCCTGTCACATCACCATCACAGGAAAAAAGGCTTGGCAAAGTCTCTACCACCTCAGATGTTTGAAAGACTTCAAACTACTCCCCAAAGTGCTTAGGAACTTTTACTCCTGCACCTGACAGGAAACATTACAACCTGGTTTGGGAACAGCACCATGCAAGACAGACGAGCCCTACAGAAGGTGGTGCGTTCAGCTAAGCACATCATCCACACCAAGCTCCCTGAACTACACTCCATCTACAACAAGCGATGTGGGACTACAGCCAGGAAGATAGCGAAGGACCCCAGCCACCCCAACAATGGACTGTTCTATATGATGCAATCAGGAAAGCAGTTCTGCTCCCTGAAGGCCAACACAGAGAGACTGAGGAGAAGCTTTTTCCCACAGGCAATATGGACTCTAAACCATAACATCACCCAAAACTAAAACAGGAATCCCTATACAATTACCCCATCTGCTAATCCATTCTCCTATCTTTCTATAATCTTTTCTCTATGCTCTCCTTTTTCTTATGGTCACAGGCAGCGCATAAGCATTTCACTGCATATCATACTATGTATGACTATGTATGTGACAAATAAAATTTGAATTTGAATTTGAATTAGTTTTCCACACCTTTTATATATATTCTGTCAAAAGGCTTGATTAATTTCCCATGTTTGAGACCCCATGTTACCATCTCTGAGGCACCATCTCTGGCTATCTCAGTTTCCAATCTATCCACTCTGCATAAGCTCCTAAGGAAGAGAATCAAAGGTACTTGGCATTCTTTTGTGGCAATATTTCCAAACTCAAAACATGAAACTATTTAATATTAGCAAGATTTTAAAAGTAAGGCAGGAGAGAATGAAGAGGTTCATTTTATCAAGCACACAATCCTTAATACTATTCAAAAAACATTTGAAAATAGAAGTTGCATTTTATTCTAATTCAACATCTTTTTCGTACATTAAATTGTATTTCATGCATCTAAGCAAGTTGGTCCCTGTTTGGTACAGCAAACTCCCATAATCGCCACCCACATGTGGCTTTTAGAGAACCTTCAGGAATAATTGCAATGTCTTGGTTCTGCCTTTTGCACAGAGTGAGGAGAGTGTACTTGTTCAGTAGAATGAGTGAGCAGAATGGAATGTACCACTTAAAACTACAATAAAAGAAGCCCACTTCTTAATTTAAAAAAAAAAAAATTCAGCACATAGTTTGATTAAGAATAAACAGGCAAAACACACACTACAAGTCCCTGGCCATATTAAATTAGTGAATGGGAGAAAAACTTTATTTTCTTGCTGGGCTGGTTTTCAGTTCACAGTCAGCATACACAAATATAAATGGGACTATTACAATGACTTGTGGAATTAAAAAATTAATGAATTGGAAAAGGCTAATTGGGCCATTCAAATAAGTACTCAATCCATGTACTCAAAATAATTCCTAGAAACTTGTTAAATTTGCAATGAAGTGCTGCGTTTATCAATCCTGAATTTGCCACCTCTTGGTTTCAACAGAAGAAACCAAGGATGAAAACATTTTTCTATGTAGTTTCTTCATATTCTATAACATTCCTCCCATAGTTTTTCTCCAAATAAAAAAGAAGCAAATATCATCATTTGAAACTAATGGCTTGTTATTTTTTTTCTTTTTGTAAGCTCTATATTATCCTAAATGCAACCTATATCTACTCCAAACTTGATAGATCAGAAATCTGTTCGTAAAAGCAGAATGAAAAACAGAATGGATGAACTATCAGGGATGGGCAATTATGGCCCCTTTATGACTCGTGGACTTCAATTCCCAGAATTCCTGAGCCAGCCATGCAGCCATGCTGGCTCAGCAATTCTGGGAGTTGAAGTCCACGAGTCATAAAGGGGCCATAATTGCCCACCCCTGAAGTAAGTCTACTGTGGTCTACTCAACAAATAGGATAAATGGTGGTTATATAGTTACCATTTCTATACAGATTTCAACAGCTTGCTGCTTATCTCTAACTTCTGATTATATACTCAGTTACAAATCAGCACTATAGGTCTTATAGGATATCATAATTACATTCCTTTACTCTACATTGCCAGTTATTTATATATTCTCTATTTTCTGATCTTTAATAAATGTACAAAACTAGGTAATCATAGTTTATCCCAATCCCAATCTATTTGTTTCCAAAACTGTTTGCCTACTAGAAAAGTCTGCAGACGAAACTTTCCTGAAGGCTTTTAGGGATCTGATACAATATATTTTCTTTGAGTTTTATAGTTCTTATTTTTTAATATTTATTGTATTTTTGTACCTTGTTAACTGCCAAGAGTCTTGTGTTGCAATGACATCTAACATAAATAGTCAAAATATCCCAGTATGAGATCAGCTTTTCATCTTTAACAGTGAAAACAAATCCAAGAATATATCCAACTTCTTTGAAATATACTCATACAAATTAGACTTAAAATAATGGAGGATAATAATTTCCCACTGGCATACCTAACCTGGTAGCTGTTTTCTTCATTTCTGAGTCAGCTGTGTGGCACCCCACTGCAGTGGAGATGCCAAACTAGGCCTCAGTAGTCAAAGAAGGGCACCAACTTTTTTTTTACAGTTTCTAACATTTGCCAAAGTTTCTCAAAGACCTGGGTCTTTCTAAAACTGCCTGTTGTAAATGGATGGAAATTCTGGCAGGCCACCGACAAACCTCTTAGGAAAATTAATTTGGCACCTATCCCCAGGGAAGAAAGGTTGTGCAGGGAGAGAAATTAGAAAGGCTTCTTATAGTTTAGCATCACAGGACACAAAGGAGTTAGTCTGTGATGAAGGATCAAGCTTTTTTTGTGCAGACATAAGACTACTTTACTATTAGAAAGCAGTCTTAATCACAAGTAACTGAATTCTGAGGGATAGAGGTGTTTATAGATTATTTATATTTATATATATATATATATATACATTTTCTGTTTAAATATTAAAAGAATGAATTTATTGTAACGGAAGTTTTGGGTTTTGTTGCCATTTTACATTGTGCAAGATACTCTCCCCGAAAAACCTATTTATGATTCTGATATGCAGGTTGATTTTCAACTTCAATTTATGCTAAAGACAAGCCATTGCAGATCCACATGGCATGTTTAGCTTTAGAAGGGTCACAGGCATGAATTAAGAAGACACAAAGGATTAGGAACAGAAAAGATTATACAAATTATAGTTCAGTTACAATGGGACTGTCAAGCACAAACAACCATGATCCATGAACGTTCAAAATTACTGATTCATTGATCAAGCATCTGCACAGGAATTTTCTCAGATGAAAGTTTGTACCTGGGTTAAACTAGATAAGAGTCAACAGCATTCAAGGGGAGGTTGAACTTCATTCTCTTGTGACTATGCAGAGACTCCAAACTGATGCCCTGCTTGACTCATCCCACTTGCTCTGCCAGTCTATATCCTACAGGGATAGTAAAGAATTGAACTATATGTCATGTTAAAGTTACAAGAGACGAAATATGGGGCACCAGTTTTTTTCCAAAATAATTACAGTAATAGAAATCTCTGTATTAGTGAGTCTTAAAAATCAAAACAATTAGACAACCATATCACCACTATTTAAAAATATTTCTCTAGAGATTTTGTTCAGCAACTCAGCTCTTATTTATTTATTTATTTATTTAAATTTATATACCGCCCCCTGTCCCTAGGGACTCGGGGCGGTTCACAGCACATAAAAATACATAAACAAAATTTAAAAACCAGTATAAAACAATTAAATTAGCTGCTATTTAAAAATTTACTATTAAAAGTTAATTAAAATTAATTATAAAATTTAACAACCAATTAAAATACCCCGAGGTGTCAGGCCAGGCCGGCTAGCTGGAAGAGATGAGTTTTTAATGCACGTCAGAAAGCTTCGTAGGTCAGTAATGGTGCGAATCTCAGGGGGGAGTTCATTCCATAAGGAGGGTGCAGCCACAGAGAAGGCCCGAACCCTCAGGGCCATCAGGTGACATCGACCTGACGGTGGTACCCCAAGGAGGCCTGCCCTGTGGGAGCGCACTGGTCAGTTGGAGGCTGATAGTGGAAACAGGCAGTCCCGTAAGTACCCAGGTCCCAAGCCTAGTTTTAGCTTCCAGTCATTCCATTTTGGCTTGGATTGTGCTGGGATGCCTTCTAGGCCCAAAATGAGGTGCAGAGGGGCCTTGCAGGCCCTCCTGTGCCACATTTTTGTTTCCAGGGTGGTGCTGGGAGGCCTTCCAGGCCCAAGTGATTGTGATTAGTGATTGTCTAGTTTTTAGCTGTTACAGCTGAAGTCTTCCAGCACCATCAACCAATAATAAAGTCAATTTTATATCTAATAACATCCATATATATAGGCATAGTTTTGGTTGTTTGATAACTAGGCTAGCAAAGAAAAAGATATTGATTTGGCAAAAGTTGATAAGCCATTTTCCTGCTTCCTTTTGTTTTCTTAAGCCATATAGTCCAATTACATTTTCTTCCTTGATATTTCCAACATTGGCATTTTGTCATTTCAAATTGAACTTGATCAGAAAACCTATCAGCCTTCTCTTTTTCTGCATTAATGACTGAAACTTGTCATATTAATGGCATGTCCAGAAAGTCTATTTGATATTATTTTATCATTGAATGCATTTAGCCAAGTGCTGTTCTTGGTTTACCCCTCCTGACTATGAAAGTCTTTGTGTTTTATGTCTTTCTAATATTTTATATCTAAAAATAATGTGTGTGTAAATGTGTATGTGTTTGCTGGTTATCATTGTCTTGCGGTTGCATCCAATGGTGGGATTAAAATAATTTAACAACTAGTTCTCTGTCCTAGTGACCAGCTGAACCGGTAATTCTCCAAACTGCTTAGAAAATTAACAACTGGTTCTAGTGAATAGGCACAACTGGTTGAATCCTAATAATCCTTATTATTAACCAAGTAATAATTTAAGTAAGTAATCTAACTAATAAGTGAAACCATTACTGGAGCCAGTCACTCACAATGGATTAAATTATTCTATTTTGTATATATTGCAAAGATATAATAGTATACTGTCCTACACTACATTACATTACACTAACTACAATAATACAGTACAGTGCAGTACAGTACAGTACAATACAATATAATATACTCTTTATGTAATAGTATACTATTATTAATTATTCAGATCCAATTACATGCAGTCCATATATATTTAGGAAAAATATCCTGAATGTTTGGTTACACAAATATTAGGAAAGAGACATATTTGTATGCAATGTTGTGACATAAGTACAAAAGAGATGGGAGGCACATTACTATTGCAAGACACATCTTTTGCCATTTGTACGATGTTCCTCCCATGGATACTTATGAATTCTTCCTACCTATTGAGCAAATTGAAATACAGCAAATTGAAATACAATTTCATAATTATGAAAAAAAATTCTTGTGTTTAAAATAAGCAGAACTCATATTACCAGGTTTGCAAATATTAAACATCATTTTAATAAAAAGATTACATTATTTCACAAGTTATATAACTTGTTTCTATTTAAGGAAAATTTTATATTTGAAATTAGTAGAAAATTCAGTTTATATTGGCTTTACATTCTTTTCCAACTGATACTCTAAATTACATTGTACAGTTAGACTAACAGAATATATGAAACAACATCTTTTTTATCAAGTAATTGTTAACCATTGTTTTAAAATATACTGTATACTTATGATTATTTAAAAAGCAATATAAATCTCGTAGTGAGGTTTCTGACTATATATGAATCACCATTTTACTTTGTGGTAGCCAAATATCCTTTCTAAACAGATACAATGAAGATAGGAGCTTGATAGAACCAAAAATATAAGGCTGCCCTACTTTTGCTTCTTCAATTATTATTTTCTGGATTCCACCTCATCTCTTGTTCTATATGCATAAGAAGCTGTCAATTCCTCAAAGAAAATATTTTACTTCACTTGGTCTTAGACTCTTTTGATAAGAGAAACCAGGAGATGGATTCCTTATATTTTGCATGAAGAACATGGATTCCACTAATGATTTATAGACATGTTGATTTAAGACTTTGTTATGGCTACCATATCTCCCAACAGTAGTATATCTTGGAAAATGCTGAATTACTAACTGAATTATGGAGCTAAGTTAAGGTATAGACTCGTTGACATGCTTGACAGTAGTCATAATTGAGACACTGTCCATTTTCCTGGAAATAATAATACAGAAACATTTTTTTTTTATTATGGAGCACTCTATATTAAAAGCCTTAGAATTAGGTGGTTCATGTAAGCAATCAACCTAGGCTTTTGAAAATATGAAGATACATTAGGTAATTTAGAAAACATTAAAATGTGTTATGATATATAAGAGCCAAACTTGACTGTTCTCAGAATCTAAATGATGAATATTTCTCTTTTTTTTCATTGTGAGATATAGCATGTTATTTCAAAATAACTTCATGTAATGAAATAGTACCTCCATTGCAAACAATAATGATTATGTGGAAATACATAGTAATGCAGCTGCATGCCACATTATTACAAGATAAGAATAACTTCTTTTAACAAGGTATCTTTCATACCTCTTTGTAGTTATTTTTATAACTTTGACAGGCAAGTTCAGAACAGAATATGAAATTTGCATAATTTGAATGAGGCGGTCATGTATAAAGATATTCTTTTGTTTGAACTGCATACAAATTTGAGATATGCTTATAACCAGGAAAAAATGTACCATTATGGTGATTCCTTCATGGAAGTTTAGAACATATTAGAAATCTGGGTATAAATTTACAGGACAACAAGATGATGATATATATGGGCACCCAGAGAGAGGCTCATAAAGGTCCACTAAAGTCCAGAGCAGAGCAGAGATTATCCATTTTTTCCTGGAACACTTGCAACAAAAGCTGCAAAGTGCATGCTGCACTTCCACAATGTATGAGTCCCTTCTCTTCTTCTAATTCTGCTACCTACCACCCAAACACTGATTCCCACACAAACTCCATCTTTGGTCAGGGAGCTGCCAGCAACTATCCTGTCTCATCCTTGAATCCAGAGTCCCATGCCTTGCTATCCTGCTGTCTTTTCCCTGTCTGGATCTAACTGGGTTCCCTTTGGAAAATAATAGTTGGCCACCTTCTGCACTCACTCTTTATTTCCCACTGTGTATGTCCCTTTGCCCAGCAGAAAGAGGATAACCAAAATCAGCTATGGAGAGTAGTAGCAGGGAATAGAAAGGGTATGTGGCAGAGGGGTGCAGCAGATTGCAGGACACCCTAAAGAACAGAGATGTAAGGAAAATAGTGGGTGGGATCAGTTGAAGCAAAGATAAGTGTGGTACAGCAGAAGCATTAAGTCTTTTCAAGTTCTGTTCTATAATCACAAATGAGACTACTGGGACTGACATTGCTAAATGATACATCACAGGATGTTTTGTACAAAGACCACATCACTTAGCAATGGAACTTCTAATCCCAATTATAAATTGAGGACCATCTGTAGCACCAATAGTAGAAAACACTGGGTTTTGAAGTTGATATAATACTATGTGACCAATATATGACTTACATCTGATCAAGTTATGCATGTGTAAAGCAAGTTGAATAAACATAGCCACTGCATTATAATTGAATATATATATCTCCTCTGCATGGATCGTAGGACACTATATGGTCTAATTTTCTTTTATAAACTGTACTGTACATAGCCTTGCATTCTATGACTTCATCCTTTCAGACTAATCACATTACTAGCATGACCAGGATATTAATTCATTTAAAGGTATTTTTTTTAAGTATGACCCATGTGATATCACTGAAATTCTGGAGATCACACAGACTGAAAATGAAGAAGCAAAGAGTGATTACCATGAACCAATTTTTGTAGGGATCTTCATCAATCAGCAAGTCATCATGAATATATTGCCCAAAGTTATGACCAAAGAGTAACTTTCAATCATAACTTAATTTGACCAGGGCTAAAATATATTCCCAAGCAGTTTTCTGCTAAGTTTTGAAGGGTAACATTAATAATAGAACATGTACAGATAAAAATCCTTATTCAATGTTAGGCATATACTGTATACTGTAGGAAATGTATCAATGGTGCTTATGAAAAGTAGGTAATAGCTTTTAAAATGGGACATAGAAAACTCAAGTGTTTTCTAAAAGCATTAATACAAGTAATAGTTTTAACACATATGTTTAACAAGTGGAAATAAAAATATCTCCTAAGCCGTGAACTAGTGTACTTTTAAACAAGTCTTAAGGTATAGGTAGATAAAGTAACTGGTAAGTTATAATTTTAAAAATGATGAATAGAATAGTAATGTTGCAATAGACCAGCTGAACCAATGATGAAAAATAAAAGTGGATTTAAATAGAGAAGTCAAAATACCTGTTATCTTCAACCTAGAAGCACAACTGAGACTGGAATTTTGGTCATTAAGTGATTAAGACCCCTTACTGATGACATTTGCACTTGCTTTGGATTGGACCTGCTACTCTGTTCCCACAACACTGTCATCTTTTGCAGATTATTTGCTTCTTCACCAATTAAGTTTCTACTTTGGAACAGAGCAGAAGAAGCAGGAAGAAATGCTTTGAAAATAATTCTGCAATGTTAGCACTGGAACACAAGATGAGTATCCCAAAGGTGATTTTTAAAGAGGCAACTGGACTTTCTGGTTTTTCGTTAAAGATGTTTCACTTCTCATCCAAGAAGCTTCTTCAGCTCTGTTGAATGTTGAAGTTGCAAAACATCTTCAAAGAAAACCAAAGAAAATCCAGTTGCCTTTTGAAAAACCACCTTTGGGACAACCATGACCTGGATGACTGAGAATCTCCATAGACATTTAGCAAGATGATCAGTTTCTCCAATTGTGTGAATTTTGTATCATTCTATCTTCTGGATTCCTACCTCTCCCTTCTACCTGCTGAATTCACTGCCAAACAAACAAACAAACAAACAAATAAACAACAAGAAGGAAAACAGAAGGAAAGAAACAAAAAGAGCACATCAAAAAATCCAGACCACTTTGATTTTCCCCCTTTTCTTAAACACATACAGAGCAAATACACACACAAGTAAACAAATACACACAGACAGAGAAATCACACAATGTTCCTGAGGCAAAGATAAGAGCTGGAAAAAGAGGGATGGTAAATAGAATTCAATGTTTTCCATCCTTCATTGGTTAGCTGGAGCTAACAATCTGAAATACAGAACATTGCAAAACTTAGAGAGATGAGGACACTTAAGGACTGGCATGAAAAAGCTTCTGAGAGTTTAAGAAGTGAGCCCCGGGGCTCCATAGAATGCCTTTAGTCTACATAAGAGTGTATTAATTAACTCCAGTATTAGAGCATTCTTGCTTACTTCATTACAGTTGAACTGATACTGACAAAATTAAAGACAAAGGGAGTAGCAAAACTAGGACAAGCTGGATTTAGTTTTCTCTGCATGCATATTTATTTGGGGCTTGTGTTGGTTTGCTTGTTGTTTTGCAAGTGCAGTAGTTCAAGACGTGATCATTCTTTAAGCCTTTACTTTTATTTAAATTTTTCACATGCTGCTTCTATTTACCAAATGTTATTCAGGTCTTGCAAGTCCTAATACATTTTTAAATGGAAGGAAATGATATACTTTCCCCAAGCGCACAGAAGTCATCCATCATTAAATATAGTTCATAAACTAGTTCCCTTCTGCTCCTACAAGTCTGAAATTTACCTACCTCATTGACAACTTATTCCTTGTTTTCTTTGAAATTCAGAGTGTTATTTAGCTTTTTATATGTGCTTCATATTAGGGAAGTTTAGAAATTGAAGGCTTATTTATATAAAGTAATGGCATAATTACATTATTATTTCTATATGCTTAGAAAAACTAGTAAAAATAATAATAAAAGACTTCTAGTTTTATGACCTGCTTATTATTAAGTGTTCATGGGGGGAAAAGGGGGGGGGAGAACTCAATAATGAAATTATTCTGGAATAATTTCTGGAAATTAATCTTTTTCCTTTTCTAAACTGTCTTTCCAGATAGATATATACAATAATATCAAGAACATCTCATTGGCTTCATGAGAAATGTATATACAGGTGATGAAGTGACAATGCAGAGATAATATGCTTAGTAGAGTGTTACTTTCTGTAATGCTCTAAAGTGAATTCAGTGAAAATTGGACTAAGACCATCCTTGTCCTTATACTAAAGGTCTATAACCGTGATGGCGAACCTGTGGCACAGGTGCCACAGGTGGCACACAGAGCCATCTTGCTGGGCACACAAGCTGTTGGCAAACTTACCTCCCTCTAGTTGAGCATGCACATGTGGTTGCACATGCAGGCATGCATGATTGCAGAGACCCAGCTGGTTTTTGGGCCTCTGCTGTGCATGCACATGATTGCAGCAGGAAATCCAACTGGTCCTCAGAGCTCTCCTGCGCATGCATATATGATTGTTCATGTTTGTGTGAGTGCCTGTGTGCAGCGCATGTTCATTGCATGTGCAAAAGCTGCAAGCATGCACAAATGGTACAGTTGCACATGCAGTGCATGTAGAGGAGTCGCACACAAGTACAGATCACTCACGTAAAGCGCATACTTTTTGGCACTCGGTAAGTAAAAGTTCGCCACCACTGGTCTATAAGGTTAAAGTATCACTTATAATGTCCTAAGGTACAAAACTGTAGAGGCCATCACAGTCATCATTACTTGAACAAATCCACACCCACTTTCTAAGATGCAAATACTCAAAGCCTCTGCAGTTAGAGCTGAAAGAGCCATCTGTTCCATCAACTCTAAAACAATTCAAGCTTTGAACCATTGATGGAAGATACTTTCAATTTACCCTGATATACC
The DNA here is from genome assembly GCA_017656035.1 of Myanophis thanlyinensis. Classification (NCBI taxonomy): domain Eukaryota; kingdom Metazoa; phylum Chordata; class Lepidosauria; order Squamata; family Homalopsidae; genus Myanophis; species Myanophis thanlyinensis. The sequence goes on from JAEANM010011078.1 coordinate 13,281, forward strand.
AGCAAAGATGTTTGGTATGGCATTCTGGCATGTCCCATTATGTCAGGAACCAAAATCCACTTATATAAATCAACCCACTCTGTAGATGTTTCATTTCTATATTTAATGTCAATTAACCAGAGTTAATTAACTTGCTTCTCAGAGTTTGATATAAGATGGGCAACCATAAAATGTTTAAATAAACTAATTAATAAGGACATCTTCAGTTATTAGTATACAAGTTGGCATAAAGGCCCTTGCTTACATCAAATTCTTAAAATAGTTGTCTCAGAAAAAAAAAGATTTTTCAACTAAAAAAATATAACTGTGAGTATGATATTGGGACAATGTATGGCCTTAATCAAAACAAGTTCTAAGTTCTGGATTCAATGGTAAAACTCAAGCAGTTAAGTTTTACAATATAGAAAGCATCTTTAAGTACCTTATTTACAATTCACATCCTCTTTGTCACCGATGCTTCACATCCTTTTGAAGTGCATTTGTCTATACTCAAATGGACATTTGTTTTTAACTAAGACATAGAGAGGCAAAGGTAATATATGCTTTATATAATCAGTTACTATATTTTGATCCTATCAAGGATAATTGCTTATTGTTACATTATCTGGAATATTATAATAAGGAATAAATAGGACTGTAGAATTTCTCATGCTCAAATGTTGAAATTTTCTTCTATAGAATTATGAGAACATGAAATATATTTGAAGAATGCATGAAGGTCACTTGGTCCGTCAGGACACATTCATTTTAGTAGTCTACTTCCCCAAGGATGATAAGTAATTGTTTCTCAAATGGCATTGATACCTTTTGCCTTAACAAATTTATCCTGAGGCTATTCAGAGTGGTTATTATTCTCAACATGAAAAATTGTTCCTGATATATGTGCTGAATTTCTTTTTTGCAATTCCAATTTATTGTTCCTTTTTTGTAATCCATATTGGAAAAGAAATAATAATTTGAGATCCCATTTGCAATAGCAGTAAAGATTTTACAGGCATCAAAGAAATCAGACTGATCCTGTCCTTAAAGTTAGATGCTCAGAATTACAAGGAAAAGCACCAAATTTCACAACAAATAGAAACATCAAATAGATCATTAAAAAATATACAGGCAGTTGAATAACCTTGTCCTATAGTTTACTAAGAAGATTTCTGCTGATGTTCTAAAAGCTCAAAAGCATCTTTGAATTATTTATTTATTTATTTGTTAGATTTATATATCTGCCTTCTCACTTTTACATGACTCTAGACAAGTTACAATAAAATAAAACCACAAAAATACATAATAGAAAACAAAAATGAAAACACAAAGCAGTTAGGTACAAACTAACTTATCCATACAATCAGAATACAGTTGTAAACAAGTTTCCCATAGATTTAAACACCAACAACAATGTATATAATATGCTGACTTTACAACTTCTGTTTTCCTTACTGCTTTTTACATTATATGCTTTATATAATTTATATCCTATATTTATATCCTATTCAGTTTTGTTATATTTGACCCCACAGAAATTGGTACCTTAGCAACCTTAGCTTAAACAGGAAGTTAGTCAAATTGTGCTTGAAAATAACAATTATCTAGGCTGAGAGATTGAATAAACAGACAATCAAATCATGCCCAAGAAGGCAGAAGTTCTAGGAAGTAAAGTTTGATGTAGGATACAGCAGCGCCAGTCTGTATGGATAATTTTAATGATTGTTGTTGCTAGTTGCAAAGTCGTGTCTGACCTATCGCAACCGCATTGGACAAAGTTCCTCCAGGCCTTTCTGGCCTCTACCATCCCTCATTTAGTAATATGCAGAAGCAATAAATAAATAAATAAAACATTTTCTATTTCAGATTATTAAACTAAATTTATATAGCGCAGATTGGCTAGATTAATTTTACTTCAGTGGATATTTGTCATAAGTGTGATTTTTTAAAATGAATGTTTTACCACAATAATTTATATTAGTACAATGTGTTCCTTTACTTTCAGAAAATTAATAGACTTATTCAGAAGTTGATTTAAGAAAACTCTTCTCCTTGGTCTTTTTCTAACTTTGAAAACTTCTATTGTAAGATATTTTTTAAAAGGCCATTTTAATTTTGTGTACTGGAAACTAAATCTCATAGTTAATCTTGAAATTTGCATATTTTTCACTGATTACTATATAAACTTAAATGACTGCACAGA
>JAEANM010011079.1:0-15461 GCA_017656035.1 Myanophis thanlyinensis
GATGATGCGCTCAGCTGAGCGTATCACCCTCTGTAGTGCTTGTCTGTTTTGCATGGTGCTGTTCCCAAACCAGGTTGGAGACAACCAGCACCTTGAATTGCATCAGAAGCAAATTGGCAACCAATGCAGCTCCCACAGGAGAGGTGATACATGTGCACGCCAAGGTCTGCACAAAACCATGCAGGCCACTGCATTTTGCACCAACTGAAGCTTCTGGATGCTCTTCAAGGACAGCCCCATGTAGAGAGCATTGCAATAGTTAAGATGGGAGGTGACCAGTACATGAGTGACTGTGAGTAGGGATTGTCAGTCCAGGAAAGGGCGTAACTGGTGCACAACCTGCAGTTGTGCAAAGGCCCTCCTGGCCACGACTGCCACCTGCTCTTTGAGCGGGAGTTGTGAGTCCAGGAAAATCCCCAATGGAATGGAACAGATTACAAGAGAGTAAGTAAGCACGGAGTACACATTAAAAGCAGAGGTTATTTATTCAACCAGTTTGCACCTATTCACTAGAACCTGTTGTTAACTATCTAAGCAGTTTGGAGAACTGCTGGTTCAGCTGGTATTTAGGGCAGAGAACTGGTTGTTAAATTATTTGAATCCCACCACTGATTAAAAGAGTTGTCTTCATACTGGTCATTTGTTGGGGGGGGGGCTGGCGGCTGTAACTTTGGAGCCCTTTCAGACAGCAGCTGGCGGGAGGGTATTAATTAACTGAGGGGTCCTTACTTCTCTTTGAGCTTGCTTGTTTCCTTGCAGACTTTTCATTACCCAAACTAGGTAACATCATCAGTGCTAGTAAGGAATGCCATTTGCTGTCAGTTTATAGTCTGGTTACTTGCTTGTCTGTGTAGGTGGGGGTGGTCTTTGGTTGGGCTGTTTACGGTTGGTTCTTTAACAGTTTCTTCATTGGGGTATTATTTACTTCGTGGTTGGTCTGATGTTAACCTTGGAGTTAATCTATGTTGATCTGGGTGCTGATTGCTGGTGGAGAGATGCCTGGGTCTTTTTGTTCCTTTTTGGGTTGGATGATAGTCTCTTTTGCATAGTCTATAAATAATTTTTAATGCCTATGTGTCTACTCACAGCTGATTGATCCAGAGTGCCAGGCTTCTAGAAGTTCCCTGGCATTTTTGGACTCGGCCTGGTCTAGGATGGTCACATTTTCCCATTTGAAACTATGGTTAAATCAGTCTATATATTGTGAAATTAAAGAAGTAATTAAATTCCTAGGGGAGTAGAACAGTTTGGGAAGAGGTGGTTTATTTAAGCAATAATTCTGTGAGGGGGAAATTCTGTAGGGGAGAGGGGGAGGAAAATGGTTTCACAAGGTCAAACATAGGTTACCTACACAATATCAACTCAGATAAGACAGGAAATTCCTTTCTTTAAAAAACACTGAATATATTCAGGAAGAAGTCACTATTGTCTTCAATTCACTTTATGTATTCCTACTATGGCTTTCAATCCAACTGAATGTTGTGTTGGAAGAAATGTCCATCTGGGTTCCGTTCCAAGTGGGGATAAAGACACTGGAAACATGGAGGCTATTTGGAAAGATGGTTTATTGGTGAACAGGTCCATATGGTTTGAGGTCCTGGGCAAAAAGGCACACAGGCGAGAGAGGGGGGTAGATTTGTACCCTCTCTTGGGCTATGACCTTGCTTCTTGTTCCTGTGGCAAGGGCAAGAATCCTGATTGGCTGTAGGCTCCCATGTAGCCATGGGTCATGATTCAAATTTGCTTGAAGCTTTTGGGCTTTGTTTGTGCCATGTGGTGAGTTGGGTAATCCCACCATGTCCTGAGGGTGAAGGTCTTTTGTGTTATCGATAAAGCTAGTGCAGTCTTTTGTCTTGCAGATAGGTTGGCACCAAAATAGCTGCTGGAGCTATTAACAAAGGTGGATGCTGCTTTCCAAGAGCATGTTTCTCCTTTAGGGAAATATATTCTGCCCTTTTTAATATTTCCTGGAATATTTCATTCTCCTAGGAGAGGGATGGGGGCTAACTTCCTACAGTTGAAAGTCTTGGTTGACCATTGAGTTGCAGAAACCACTCTACACAGCTTGAGCTACCTTCACTATTTTCACTTCCTGTGGACTATCCAAGGCAGCGTTTTTCAAGCCTGGCATTTTGCTGGCTGGGGAATTCTGGGAGTTGAAGTCCACACACCTTAAAGTTGCTGAGGTTGAAAAACACTGGTCTAAGGCCTTTAGAGCACAGAAGCAGGGGACCTATTCCCTAAAGCCTTCCCAACAATGGAGCCTTACAATGCATTGGTATTACAATGTTCCCCCCCCCCCTGAAAATTCTAGAATCTGCAATCGCAAGACATCTGGAGAACACCAGGTTGTGATAGCCAGTTACTTCACATATTGGAGCCATTTCTAGATGGAAACAGAAAGTATCTGACTACATTGCAATTCCGCTCCAATCCTCTGGCCCAGAAATGGCCACAGTTTAGGACTGAAGCTGTACGTTAAAGTTGGTGTGCTGAATTCACAGTTTTGATAAGTATAGGCATGCTTCATCTGTGCAGAGTAAAGTCTCTTAATCATGCTTTATTAAGGACATATCACCATGTCAAAAGTTGGCTAAATGAGTCATGGTATTGTAGATGTATATTTCTATAGCCCCAGGCTGCACTACTAGAACATTACAAAGAAAATAGATGAAAGGCATTAAGCCTAATTGTCATGCAATAAATGGACCATACATTTTCATTAAATGCAAAATAGGACACAAAGTTATCACGTGAGAGCCATAGATGCAGAATTGTGTCGCAAAGATCTAACTCAAGGTCAACTGTTCAACATGCCAGGATGAAAGGGGCATTGTGAAATGATTTTGTTTGCTGTTGCTGTGTCGGAGGGAAAAATAAATACTAACAAAGAAAGCCATCTGGACAAAATACTGTTATTGGCTTCCTCAACCCCATAAGATAAATGGGCTGAGTTTTTCTTTTCCTGTAAGAGCATGGATCTTAAGAATGCCACTACTCCATCAGGCTTAAAGACAGACGATCACTTCGAGCAACATCCTAATTCAGAAAGGGTGAAGGACAAGTTATACTCAATAGCTTCCTGGTAGAAGAGAACTCAACAGAGCCTGCCTCTCGCTGCATTTGTGTCAGTTAGCGCATCTTGCCATAGTGTTTGCTGCGTTAGTCAAACATCATTTCCAGCAGCAAAACTAAGCAAAAAAAAAAAAAAAAGCAAAACAAAACAAAATCTAGGAGAAAAATAATGCTGCTGAAATTGCACACTACAATATTGTCATTAAGATAAACAGCCCTGAGGAGTTCCCCTTCCTTTTGGGGCTTATTGGGCAAAATCCAGTAAAGGGGGTTATTTTCTACATTTCTTTCACAAATCTGCTCAGAACTTTCACCTGCAAATGGGATTACAAACACAGTCATTAGTCCAGATTCCCCAAGTAGCTTTCACCATCTCACAATTAGATTTCCCATTCTAGCAGCGTCTAAATCAATATGATATGATTAGTTACTCTCATGGATTACACGCTGCCGTACGAAACCTTCCCATGCTCAAATCTGAGTAATTCAATCAGGCACTAATGGATTCTGGGAAGGCTTCCACTGTCTAGAAATTTAAAGTGATTCTATCTCTGTAATAACTCGCTATTATGCACCTGAAGCTAAATTGCCTGGCAGGCCCATCCGTGGACAGCCGTGATTAAAAGAGGTCACCACTCATCGCTGAAAGTGGATCTTGTTGAATTCACTTTAGAAAACAGATTCCAATGAGAAGAAAAACAACCCTGTGAATTGCCTTTCATGGGAAGAGCCCCTGACATGGGAGTGTCTGACTTAAAAAAATTAACTTGTATCACATTTCTTTCTGAAACAGCTTTGTACTATTGAAAAGAATATCAGAAGGCTTTAGCACATTATATCTGCATCTGCTTTTTTTGGGGGGGGGGGGTCCTAATACAAAAGGAGCTGTCATTATGGCAATGAACTGGGATCTCTCTATCTTTCAGAAACAAAAGCTACAGCTCGCTGCTCGGCTGATTTCATCATATAATTCATTGGTATCTGACACATTTTTCTTTGGATTATTGGTATACGCAGCATATAAAAGACCAAGCAGCCAAGAAACAATAGTATGTATACAAGGGTAGAAACAAAGCTTTCCCCCATATAATTACTCCTCCTAAAACTCCACCGGCTTCCCACAAGGTACCATCTAGCTAACCTTGACTGATCTCCAAAAACCAAGTAGGGTCAGACTAGCTTAATGGGTCCCAGAAATTAGGAACTCAAGTGACAAAAGCAATTTCCCTTAGAATAATACACCAGTATAGTCCCTAGAAATTCAGTCTCGATCAAGGAAGGCCAGACAAGGAATAATGGATGGAAACTGATCAAGGAGAGATTTAACCTGGAAATATGGAGAAAATTCCTGACAGTGAAAGCAATCAACCAGTGGAACAGAAGTTACCTTCAGAAGTTCTGAGAACTTCATCATTAGAAGCTTTCAAGAAGAGACTGGACTGCCACCTGAGAGAAATGGTGTAAGTCCTGCTTGGGTGAGGGGCTGGATTAGATGACCTTCAAGATCCCTTCCAATTTGTTAATCTGTTAAAGTCTTTACCGTTCCTTCTATAAGGGAGGTGTGGACATACTGATTTTCCAGGGATCAAGATACAGTCTCATTGAAGGACCCAGGGATGCCAACAGAAAAGATTTCTTCCCATACATGAGTATTTCTCCAAAGCAATTAAACTTCACTCTAAAATCTGCAATTCACCAATCGTTTTTGTATTGGACAAGATTCCCCACAATCTTATCCACCGCAAAACAAGTTTTTAAATTCTTCCATACTTTTCTTTGGGTTAAGTGATGTCAAAACAAAAAAAGAAAAGCAAAATAAAAAAAGGAATAACAGGAGATAGCTTGGCACTGAAGGAGAGGGAGAGGTGGCAGGCTAAAAGAATGAGTTTTTGCTAGGAATTTACAGCTATCAAGGTTCTGAGACCAAGAAAAAAAAAAGGCATGGAAACAATGGAATAAAGAAAAAGAAAAGTTGTTACACTTCAGTGACTAAAAGCAAAATACACAAGTTCTTAATAGGTAGAGAAGAGATGAGCAATGTGGCTGCCTTCGTGGTAGCAAAACAACAGGTTATTTTTCGCTAATTATGATGAAAGAAAGAAAGAAAGAAAAGTAAAATAAATTGAAGTCAAATTGTATGGTTTATCTAAAGTTTGGAGTGAATTGTTATAGCCGAAAACCCGGTCCGATTCGGTTAAGTAAAACGCGAGAAACGGGGTCCGTTTGGATGACCGCAAGGGGTCCCGTTTATTTCTAGACGCGAGTAAAACTCACGATGCTGGATGTCAATCAAGTAAGAGGGAGTCTGCAGGGAAGACGCGGCTTTTTATATTTGCCGCGGCTTCAAATTTCTCCGCTTTCATTGGCTGGTGAGCCAGCCAATGGGAATCGTTGCCTCGACAGCCAATCAGCTGTCGGTCGTCTTCCTGCGCATGCGCAATATACAACATGAATAGAAATGATTATAGACTATTTGCTGCAAGCAGTCAAATCAGTTGTCCCCAAAGCCTCCAATTCAAGATTTTGCAACCATGGCCAATCATTTCAAACAAATACTGAGAAAAATTCTTAAAAAGTGTCTCGATTCACCAAGAAATCATTGCCTAAAGATTTATTCTTAGCCATTGAGCTTAAATGACCTTTAAAATCCATTAGACAGACTGGTGGATATTGGTTGAATAATTGCCATGTCCCTGAATAGTGGGAAAACAACAGGTAGAAAAGAGAGAATAGGAATAGTCAGATCTGAGACCTAAGTAAAATACTCAGAAGAGACTGCTGTGATTGATGGAGAGAATGGAACAGAAGTAAGTAGAGCATGAACACTTGGAAGGGGTGGAGGTGGAGAAAAAATTGATGTATCTGCATCAGGTACAGAGAATTGGAAGCTCTGTGTTGGAGTCTGTTGAACTATAGGAATAGAAAACACATAACATTAAAGCCTCTAAGCCCAAATTTTGGAGAGCAGCAAACATCAACAGGACAGTCTCTCAAAAAGAAGAGACAGGATAGATTAACAGAGTTGGAAGGTACCTTGTAGATCATCTAGTCCAGGGGTAGGGAACCTTGGCTCTTTCATGATTCATGGACTTCAACTCCCAAAATTCCTGAGACAGCACCTCTTGCCTTAGCTTAGAACCTGAGTCTTAACAGCTTAAAATGGCTGGCTCAGGAATTCTGGGAGTTGAAGTCCATGAGTCATGAAAGAGCCAAGGTTCCCTACCCCTGGTGTAGAGAGAGAGAGAGAGATAGATACTGATTTTGACCTCTTAGCTGGTGACTCTTGAGGGCTATTTCTAAATTTAGTTTATTTTTTTTTCTTTCCTTTTTGAAATGTTGTGATCTTTTATATTGTCTATAACAGGGTATCAAACTCAATGCCCGCGGGCCATATCTGGATGCTTAAATCAGACCTGTGGAACGGCCTGGAAATATCAAAGGACCAGCCCGCGGTGCCTCTTATAGGGAGATTACAGATATACAAAATAAATACATAACTAAATTTTAGCACTTAGATCTGAAAGAATTCAAAGGCCACAAAATTAGAAAACAGATGCCACACTGGACCCTGACTTAGAGGATGCCCAACCCTGCTTTCTGTGCATCACCAGGCAATGCATCATAGAAAATGACTATAGTGACATTTTTCATTTATGTGACAAAAACAAAACAGAATTTCTCAGTTCGGGTCATTATATGTTCTAATTGCTTTGCTTGCATGCAATACAATCAGAAAACATATACACGCACAAATGAATTACCGTATATCTCTTAGACCAGGGGTGTCAAACTCGATTTCATTGAAGGCCACATCAGGGTTATGTTTGACCTCGGAAGGGGGAGGGGGGCAGCTGAGTGTCACTCATGTTGTGGGTATCTGTTGTGGTGGCCAAATGCTAGGGCAGGACTTTTCCCAGACCCTCCCTCTCATTATAGTCTCTCTCCTTCCTTCCTTCCTTCCTTGCAGTTCTCCCATCTTTCCTTCTTTTTCTTCGTCTTTTCTCTTTCCCTTTCTCCTTTCCTGTCCCTTTTTGGATGCTCAAATGCAAAAGGGGAAACATTTCTCCTTTTGTTTTGCTTTTAATTTGTTTTGCTAGCCCTCTACCAGCGAAAACAGAGCTGCGGGGGGCTGCATGCACTTCCCCAGGCCCCATTTTGACTGCAACGGCCTCCTGCAGCCCTCTGCCAGAGAAAACTGAGGTTGGGGGACCGCATGCCCTCCCCTGAGCTCCCTTTTCTCTGGCAGAGGCACCGTGGGCCAGTCCTTCGCAGTTTCCAGGGCAGCCTGTGGGCCAGATCTAAACACTCTGTGGGCCGGATCTGGCCCGCAGGCCTTGAATTTGACATCCCTGTCTTAGACCCTTAAGAAATAGCCAAAGAGGAGAGAAGGGACTCTGAAATCAAATTAGAGCAGAAAGTTATTAATCCAGAGTGCTCTGTTTTTTCCCAGGGGAAGTGGCCATAACAGTAATGTGAGGCAGAAATCTTCAGCCAATCTCTCCAGAGACCCAGATGCATTCTGCCTTTAGAAAGATAGACCCAACACAATTATAAATAATGGCCAGAGCCTACTGAGATTGCAAACAGAGACTTCCTTTCCAGAATGAACGCTCTGGAGAAAAAGATGCAAAACTTTTGTTGAGTCTGCAACAGTTGAAAAAGAAAAAAGAAAAGCAAAAAATACACACAAACTTTCTACACACACCAACTGCATGTTATTCCTTCCCCCACTCCAGCCTTGAAAAGGAAAGCGACTATGCCAATTATCTGCACTCGTGACTGAGAATCAGCGATGATTCTGTAATGCACTTCCTGGTGTTCCCCACAAACAGAACACAAACAACCAGAAGCAGAGGCAGAAATCTCCCCCCCCCCTCCCACCAGCTGCTGAACTGACTATTTCATCCACAGACAATTAATTCTGCACCCTAGATATAGTAGTTCTGGAGCTATTGAGAGGAATGCAAAACTAATACCTAGGGGGGCCTCAACCAATATATATCCCAGTATAGAATGGAAGCACACAAGTCATCTAAAATCCCCTTGCTTTGTTTTGCAAGTTTGCAATTAAATCAGAAAGCAGAAGTTTTAGTTATACCCAAATGCCAAAAGACTTCTCTTTCCTTTTCACTAGTGTTGCTTGGGATAACCGTAAGATCAACAAAAGCTGTGGTGGGCCATAAAGAAGAAAACCACATGTGACATTTAAGAATCATTGATGTACAGCAAGCAACTTGAGTGGATCATATCCCAGCTGAATACTTGCCAGCCCAATAAACTAACCCCTTCCCACCCACCCCAGAAACATCCTTGAACTGCAATTTGATATTTCAGTTTGATCTGAATAGCACCCATTTTGCAGCAATCCAAAGAGAAAGTCCTCCTTTATTCAACAAGCAGATTTGATGTTGCTTAATTCATTGCGAACAATGGCACCAGGCAACCAATGGTACCAACCCCCACCGGCTTTGTGATGAAGTAGCTTTATGAGACAGAGCACTAATTATATGCATCTTCTGAATAAGTAGCCCATAGCACTGAGTGCATTATTTTTGGAACAAAATAAGAAGAAAATGTTAGCAAAATCTGAATACTTTCTTCTGCTCTAATCTGAAAGCTGGTCATTTAAAAAACAACAACAACCAAACGTTTGTGTATATATGTGTGTATGTATGTTTGTATTATATTTATGTCACCCTTCTCACTGCTAAAGAGACTCTGAATGTATTTACATTTGGAATATTTACGTTTCTATACTTCCCCAAAACCTTATTTCCTCCCTGAGCTGTACACAAATGTGTTACCAAATTCAACACCATCTAGAATTTTTGGAGTGAGGCAGTTCATAATTCTTATACATAAAGTAAAAAAAAATGGACTAGTACAAAACAATTAAAACAGCAACAATAACAAGCAGAATAGAAATGACGAGGAAAAAAATCAAATCAAATCATAAGGAAGCAATAATCTGTACCATGAAAATGGTTTCCTAAAAGACCTCGGAATTTTTTTTTTAAAGTTCTTTCATCTAGTCCATACAGAGCCATACAACATAGAGCCATGCAAGACTCTTGGTGAAAAGTATTCCACAAAGGAGAGATCCTGCTAATAAAAATCTCCTTTCTCCTATGACTTTCCTCCATGTGTACCCAATTTTCCTTCTGAGCAATATACATTACAAGCAAACTAAACCCAGACCGCCATGCAGATGGACCAATATCACCAGGTTAGTTTCAAGAGATAAATCAATCTTCTATTTTAATATCAAGCTGACCCTTCTACATACTCTATACCCAGCTCTTCATTATCATCTGCTCGTTGTTCTCCTGAGTCAGAGTTGCATTTCTGGACCCTACTTAGGCTTCTGATCTTGTGGTGCATGGGGCAGAGGACCAGGAGGGCTTAGTCCACAGTATGCAAGAAGCTGGGTTATTTTCCCATCCTGACCTCCACAGAAGCTGGCTTCATTCTCACCCTCCAATTATCAAACTAGGAGATGAAAACTGACTGAAATCATTTAACCCAATACAAATACCATTGAACTGGTGGGTTACAGACATTTTGTTGTTGTTGTTTTACCAGGTAATCCCTAGATTAGAACTCCTATCTTGCATAGAAGAGTTCAGAGCAGGGTTTCTCACTCTTAGCAACTTTACTAGAAACTGTGGACACATAGAATTCCCCGGTCAGCATGGGACTTCTGGAAACTGAAGTCTACATTTCTTAAAGTTGCTGAAGCTGAGAAACACTGCTCTATAATGACCCTGCTGAATCGGTAATGATAAGGACAATAGTTCATTGGCTCTAGAGAACAGAAACTGGGAAGGCTGAACTAGACAGAGTGGATAAAAATCATGATTTAAAAATAAATAAATAAAAAATCAGATTTTTTTAAATTTGAAATCAGATTTTTTTTAATTTTTATTAAATTTATTTTAGTAAAATGCTTTTGGAGTAAAATCTATCTAAAGATAGTTTTCTATTTAAGATACATTAATAATTTACTTTATTCAGCATGAAATGGAGCTTAGTTATGTAGAACGAAGCTGTATATTCTGCAATATTGGGACTGTCGGTAAGTCAACAGCGAATCAGAGGAGCAGCCACTATGGGACAGAGATGACAATTGCTCTTTAAAAATTATGATTTAAGTCGAGTTGATTTAAATGCAGCCTTTTTATTAGTGATTTAAATCATGATTTAAATAGACTTGGTATAAATCAAGTCCACCCTGGAACTATACGACTGATCTGAATTCACATCTGCGTCTGAATGAACTTTCTATCTTAAGTCCTCTATGGCTACCCATTGCATAATCAACTGCCTGAGAGCAGGCATGAATAGGATCCTATGAATGGGAACCTGGACTTGGAATGAAGGAGGTGGCTTCATGTTACATGCCTGCTATGGCTTGGCCTAAGCCAATGAAGCTGATAAAGCATTTTGCACGAAGCCCCATGCAAAACATTGCACAGAAATAGTGATCTGTTGAACCAGAAACTAAAAACAGGAACACATCCCGCCATCTGCTTCTAATTATGAATCCTGTGGAGCACATAAGGAACTGCCTTTGTTCAGGCCAAACTCCATCTTGCTCAGCACTGTCTTTCTTACTGGAAACAACTCATCCAAGTTTCAGGTGGAAAAGAGCTCTTTTTTTAAAAAAAAAAATCATTTTGCACAGAGCTGAACCAAGCCTTTCGCATGGGAAGAAGCCTGTAATCACATGTCAGTCTATCAATCTGCTGTCCTCCTAGCCATGGGTTTACTACTTCACACCTGAGGGCCCTGCCATTTGCTAGTGACAGATGCATTCAGCGGTTTATGCAAATTTAGCCCTGTGCCCTCCTCTTGAACAGATGTGCCTCTGAAGTAAATTACAAATAGCTCCATAAAATGGGGGCCTCTGAAACCTTATTTGAAAAGTCAACAGGGAAAACACAAAAACAAGCATTAGGATTTGATTTAATGCAAAGGATCAAGTAGTGGTCCATAGAATGGAACTTGTAGCTTTCCACAGTTCCTTGGAATAAACAGTTCCTCTTCCAAATAAACCTGGAGAACACCAAATTCAGATATAATAGGGGCTCCAATAGAAGAGAATATCTGTAACTAGGGGTTGAACTAAGACATCCTTGGCGCTTTCTGATCTTGGTTGTTTGCTTGTCCATGTTTCTTTACTCAGGTAATATCATGGGTGCTAAACCAGCACTGTGACCATTACTAGTCAAAAGCACTGATGAATATTACTGAGTCAGGTATCAATCAGAAAATACCAAGGATGGCATTATAGGGTGCAAATACAGCTGATGAACCACCAATTTCCTCACTTTAGTAGTCTATCCAAGGGGTTTCCAACCTTGGCAACTTTAAGACTTGTGGACTTCAACTCTACACAACTCTTGTGGAGTTCAAGTCCACAAGTCTTAAAGTTGCCAAGCTGGCTGAGGAATTCTGGGAGTTGAAGTCCACGAGTCTTAAAGTTGCCAAGGTTGGAGATCCCTGGTCTATCCTGTTTCAAAAATATATCAGCCTTATGTCTCTGGAAAGCCTTCAAGCTTTAAAGGGTTAAAGGGTTAAAGGCAGCAGCCTTCCTTTTTGTAGGCATTTTGGGGCTAGATTGACTTTGAACGTGGGGATTCCATTGGACAGCCTGGGATGAAGTTGCCCATTTCTATGAATTAGCCTAATTGGTTTTTTGCATGACAGTAGTAGCCAACTATCAGCTGTTGCCCCATCCAATGACAGTGAACTGCACAAATCAGTTAAGCTTTTCCATGGTCCGAGCCCAATAAGACAATCAATTTCATTGGGTGAGCTTATTTTAAAATATTATGAGATACTCTGTGGTGACATTATGAAAAGATTCAGGGAGGACAGCAATCAGTTACCATTTTAGGAATAATTACCATGTCTTTCTTTTAAACAAAAACAAAGCAACAAAAAAAAAAACACACCAAGACACACACATCCCAAGAAAAAATAAAACATCAAATGTCTGTCTGCAAATAAGATCTACCAAATAAGTCTCTATCAATGTGGGCCTTCATTGCAGATGATTTTTAATATGCCACACCCATTGAGGAAATGCCAAACTGCTTCAAAACAAAAGTCAAGTGCTGTAGCTTTCTACATTATCTTTAAACAAATTGCACTGTAATTCACTCAAGAGCCTTAGGGCAGAAGAGGTGATTATATGTGGAGAATTCCACACAATCCCCTTAACATGAAAGGAACAGGTGGGTGTGGCAGCTTCTGTTATAGCACCAAAACCAAGAAAAATTGAGGTAAATTCTGCAGTTTGAAAACCTGCCCAATTTGATCCGGAATCAATCCCACCCCACAAAAGCAGCTGGGGAAAGAAATTGATCTTTTGTGTGGACTGCAATTCTATTTTATTTTTTTAAATCAGGGGCTGCTTTGGCTGTTGGCCAGGAGAAGCTACTACAGATGCTATTTTCTTAAGATAACAGGAAGCTTGCCGACTGATAACCGCTCACAAGAAAGATCACGGGATTTGATGTCACTGCAGAAATCACTTAAATTTATTATGGGGGGGGGGGGGAGGAATTATAAATGGTTCCCCTTATAGAAAAGAAACAACAGGTACCTTCTACAATGGTTACTGATATATCCAGATGCTCAACACCATTAATTTTTATGGGTTGCCATAATGCATGATTAATGCGAGAAAAGCTAAGAGTGGAAAGTACAGTTTATTTCATAAAAAATAAATGGATTTGTAAACTGTTTTTCCCCTTTGCAGTTTATTTCTCAGAGTTGCTGCCTTGAAAATTAGATTTCACTCCACTCCACCCTCCCTGAACTCAATGGGACATTTTTGAACAGATACTGCACTGCACTGTTTGGGCTCCTGAATTTCAACATCAGAAAAAAAGAGAAAAAAAAAGATGCTTATTTTGCTATAGTTACTTCCGTCTCTTCAGTCAACAAACCATGTTCGTTTTTAAGAAATCAGAATTAAGAAGTTTCACGTTTGATCCACATCACATCTCTTTCTTATGAAAACGCTTTTTGAAAAGAAGTTGCCCACAAGGGGAAAAAAAGAGAAAGATTTGCATTATTCAGTGCTATTTTGAAAAAAAAAAAAAGAGTTTAGGGGAAAATATGTTGAGAAGCTAATCTCCAGCTTTTAAAACAAATGAAACAAGAAGCAGGAAAAAAGCTAATTTCCATTCCACAAAGATTAACAGGCGGGTTTTCTAAATTCAGCCTTTGTTGTCCCAAAGGAATGAAATTTCTTTCATAGCCTTTTGTTAATAGTTTCGTCCTTAAGCCTTATTTCCACAATTTCAGAATTCAGCAAAGAGGCACCCATGCCTGCTTTATGAATGGGAGAAGAATAAAGAGGACCCCGTGCATCCATTTGCTTTCAAGAGAAACCCAGCCAGGTTGCTCATTCATTCTACACAACCACTTTAAAAACCTACTATCCACCCACTTGTCCAGAAATAAATACAAAGCCCTTCCTCACCCATTTGGTTATTTTACACTTGAACATGATGTGATCAAACAAAATCAAGTTTTTCCCACCCTGGTAGATTTCCAATCCATGTCAACTCTCCATCCACCCAAAATCTCAGCAGCAGCAACAAACAAAAAAAATCCCCAAAGCATGGGAGAAATATTTGCTGATGAAGGAGCTAATTCACATTTTTTTCATTTTTCCACCACCGCTCTGCCCCCAATCAGCTTCTCTAGGGAGGGAAGCAGGAATAACTTTAACGGACAATACCAACCATGGGATATTGTTTAAGTGTGGGTGGAATTTCTCTTTCCCCCAACCTAGTAAATATATCTGAATCAAACCTCTCCATCCACGCACCCACTCCCCATCCCATCCCATCCTCCTCGTTATTATTAGTTATTGTTATTGTTCTTATATAACAATGCCTGATCTGAACAAAGAGAGCTGCGGAGAACAAATGCCTAAGAGAAATGGGGGGGGACCCCACTCCTCCTTCCTCCCCCCCCCCCCCCACATCTCGAGCGCAATGGACAGGATTGAATTCACGCCTATTTCGAATTAGCCCTAACAAATGGATAATGCAACCCTGGGGTGACACTAAATAACATTTTCATGCAGTCACTCCCATTCACACACGCTTGTAAACGCCAGCCAGAGAGAGCCGCTTGGGGTGAGCGCAAAGCCTTCATCCATTTGTCTCGCAGTTGCTCTGCCTGGGGTGGAGGCTCATCCGCCGAGCCTTCCTCTCTCCCTTAAGCCCAGGCACCGACCGGTTCTCCTTTCCCAATTCCCGGGTTGCAACAGCTCGGTCTTTCCCCTCGGGTGTCGATTTGCTAGCCAGCGACCCGGACTCCCAAGTCGAATCTGCCCTCCCATCCCCGCTTCTTTCCCGCATCTCCCGACTTTCTCCCGGACCCCATCTAGGCGGGGATGGATGGGCGGAACGCAGAAAGCGGCGCCGCGTTGGAGTAGCCAAGGGGAAGGAAACACGCGCCGCGTGGGAGAAGGCTCCATCTGCCCCCTTCTCTTCCGTGGCTTCGCTTACCTCTACCTGGCGGAGAGGCGATCCCGGAGAGCCGTCCGCGCAGGGCAGGCGAGAAAAACCTTCCCTCCGGGACTTGCTGTGCCTGGATCCAGATGCGAAATGTGGAAAGGCGGCGAACTCGCCCGGGTGCGGCGCTTAGGAGCAACAGCTGATGGTCAAAGGAGCGGAGGAGCGAGCGAGCTAGCCAAAGAGCGAGCAGCGCCTTAGCCTGCAAATAAAGTCCCACCCAGTCTTGTGTGTGATACCAGCTCCTCGTTGTACAGGAAACGGAACATCCACCACTTCCTCCTCTAGCTACTGGAAGGGGGGGGGGTGTTTTTTGGTTTTTAACTTGCAGCCCCTGTGGTTGCCCAACTCGTCTGGAAGTCTTCCTTTTTATTCCGAATTCTCTGCTTCTTATAAGAGGGCGGAAGATTTCCCTCCCACCTTTTCATTTTTTAAATAACATACACCAACATCTTTCTACAGTCCTTATCTTGAGCCAGGCTTTTAGCAGCACCAAGACATTACAGCTTTGAGGGTTTTTTAAAAATGTATTTAGTGGAGTTTAGTGGAGAGGCTCTAATCCTTGAGGGGGGTGGGTATGTGGTGGTAAGTGACATTTTTCCAGGTGTCCTCCTCTACCACCACACTCAGGAAGTTTAAAAACCTTAGAAACCTCTATCCCACCCACCCTTCAGAAAGCAGGCCAGGCCCATCTCTTCTGTTGCTGCTGATTTAGGAGGAAAGGGATGCTACAGACCAGACATGGGCAAACTACGGCCCGTGGGCCACATCTGGCCCATTGGGCTTTTTAATCCGGCCTGCCGAACTAGTTACTAGCAGGAACCCTGCAGTTTTGAGGAAGACCCG
>JAEANM010011080.1:0-15461 GCA_017656035.1 Myanophis thanlyinensis
AAAACCCGGCCGGACGCCCCGGACAGGACGTAAAAAGAGGACATGTCCGTGCAAAAGAGGACGGTTGGTCACCCTAGATTGTATGATTAGCTTAACGATTATACGAACTGAAAACACTGGCCAATTTCATAGCTGGTGCTGATATCACTTTTAGCAAAGTGATTATGTTGCAATGTAGAAGTATAGATCTTCTTGCAAATTCGTTTAGTTCTGAAGAGGGAGGTTTAATGATCTGATCTTCTAGAAGTGTTCAAGTTTCCCACATTCTTTTTTCTAGCATTTTATATCGCTTTTTACTGTTTAAGTCTGTCAGAATGGACTGATAACTACCAAGAGAGTTATTTAAATATCTAAGGAATTTAGTTAAGTAGTGTTTTCATTGAGCTTCATGAAAAAAAAGAAAAGAAAACTGTTTCAAAGAAGAACATTTTTGAAAAGCTCATAGGGGGACTGTACTATTTTTGCATTTCTTTAGTGTGAGATGTCCAAGTATGAAATCTTTGGTATGAGATTCCATGTTTACAGCCTTACACCCTGGCTTGCCACCCTGAAAATAATAACTCCCCCTCCCCAGTTGAATATTTGTTATTTCTGAAAAGGGAATTCTGCTTCTGAGACAGAGGAAATGGAGATTCTTTTTCTTCCCCATGAGAAATCCACTTAATTTCTCTATTAGCAAATTTCTTGAAGACTTTTAAAAGGCCATTTCATCAAATGATGCTCAGGGAAAAGCCAGATGGACCATTCCCTTTGTAAGATCTTGGATTCTTCTCTTTAGGCATTTGAGGTTGGTTGATTTGGAAGTGGTTTCCTATTGTGATTTCTGTTTTCTTGGAGGGAAAGTCTGTGTCACCCACATATCAGATCTTGCTATTTCCAAACACCTGAACTGCAGGAATGAGTGAACAAGCTATGCAGTTTCCTACACCAAATAACAGTTTATTTTCAGCTTATCTTCCAAATGGGACCTTCTCTTGTATTTTGTTTCAGTCTTCCAGGATCAGGTCCCATTTTAACCTAATCAAACAGAATAGTTTGAAAGCAATCTTGACAACTTTTTAAACAACATATAGCTTTTTGGTTCTTGAAGGTCTTTTCCCTCCTATTCCTTTCTTCTCTCTCATTAGGCTCCATTTTCATGTCAAACAATGGGGTGCTGCCATTGATACAGTTCATAGGTTATTGTAAAGACTCACATACGAAAACATCCTATTTTGAGTCAAGAATGGGATTACTATTCATCACATGACACAGTATGGACATGGTACGATCTCACAATAATGCAATGTAAGTCTGACAACTATAGTGTTCTCACTTGCTTTTTGTAACTATCACCTTGCCCTCACTCAAGAAGTAGACAAATCAGTGTTATTCAAATGCCTTGGCCTACAACTTCTGCAATTCCTAGCTATTGGCTTTTATAATTGTGGCCAATGGGAACTGATCTAACATTTTATCTATTTTGCTACATTGGAATTATATTTGATTGGAATATATTAATTATTCTGTAGTTCTAAAAACTATAAAAACTGAACTGCAGTGCTTTATAGTATGAGGATCAATGCCTGTTGTTGTGGTTATTATTTTCAGTCTCAGGGAGCAAAGCACACTGATCAACACTGATTCATACTGCCAGCCCTTCTAAGCTAACATTTTCTAATTTGACTGGCAACAGCTCTCTAGGGCAGTGTTTCTCAAACTCAGGTAATTTAAAATAGGTATAAACTTCAACTCCCAGAAATCCCCAGCTAGACCAGGCTGGCTGGGGAATTATGGGAGTTTAAGTTTACACATTTTAAAGTAACTGAAGTGGAGAAACATTAGTTTAGAGGGTTTGATCCAGTGGTAGAATTTGAATTTTTTTCACTACCTGTTCTGTGGGCGTGGCTTGGTGGGCATGGGGGTCATATGACTGGGTGGGCAGGTTCTGTAAGCAGGGCAATAAAAATTAGGCTAGAAACAACACCAGAATATTTTTTCCTGCCTTCCTTACAGGATTAACCCTGTAAAGTGGAAAAAAAACAAAAGGAGATTTCTTCTAACAACCGGTTCTCTGAATTGCTTAGAAAATTTATTACTGGTTCTAGTGAACCTGCTAGAACCTGCTGAATTTCACCTCTAGTTTGACCCATTGCTTCCCAGACAGTCCAGAGATTGAATCAGAGACTTTCTGTAGGCAAAGACTATGCTGGATCCCTAAACTATACCTCTTTCCCCGAGGTCCAGAGATTGAATCAGAGACTTTCTGTAGGCAAAGACTGTGCTGGATCCCTAAGCTGTACCTCTTTCCCCGAATCCTGAGTTAGACAAAAATGTCAGTACCTCCTCTACAGCTTCTGTTCTATTACTTGGAAGTTTTTACTGCCAGACTTTTTTTAAAAAAAATCTGGAAGAAGAAAAAAAAGGAGCCAAACCAGTGTTTAAAGTGGCTAAGCTGCATTGAGGAATACATATCTTTCTCTTGGTACACATTAACATTTAGAGAGAATGTGTTTTTCTGAAGTTTGTGAGGGGTTGCCCAGTTGCCATTCAGTTGCTTTCTTTGGTTGCTTTCCAGAAAGGTCCATGACAATCCATTGCAGAGAAGGCAGAATAGTAAAAGTCAGCCAGTTTACTAAGTAAAGTCTGGTGTTATAATGGTGATTATTGGGGTACTTCATTTTTCTCTGAACTTTTAGCTGTGGGACATGGCTGGAGACAAGACACCATACTAGATGGACCAGTGGTCTGGTCTCTTATGAAAAATCTGAACTTCTTTGAAACTGATGAAACCTTCCAAACCACAAATTATTTCCAGAAACTGAGGGAGAGCTTTGGTGAATGAAAGAGGGAAGGATTGCACATGGCACGATTGCTGCAGAAGGGAAAAATGACTTTGAGGTGAAGTCATTGTGCAGAAAACAAGCTGCTTTCAACCTCCTTTTACCAGAACAGTTTGGATGCAGAGCTACTTGAACACACATCCATCAGGACCATTCACTAGAATGCATATGAATCACATGGGGGAGTGGGGAAGGTTGGTGGTAATAGCTAAAAAAACAACAAATCAAGATGCCAGTATCTGAAAACCTCAGAAAGGCAAATGAAATAGAACTTGTATATGTTTCTCTTTCAGATAGGCCTGTTTCAATTCCAGGTGACAGAAAGAACATTTCATAGAAAAGAAAATTAAAATGTTGCTTTATCAGTTTTACCGTTCATTAAACTTTGCTTAACTTTTGTGCAACTCTTTCTGGCTCCTTTCTCTGGCCTTCACCTTTGAGCGATATTGATTAGTTGGTACTTGGCTTGGCATTTGATCCCAGTCAGTGTTAGTTCTTTTGATTTGCTAGTCTAACAAATGGCCCATGATAACTTTTCAGAGATTTCAATCTAAAGTCACTTAGGGCAATGTCTGTTGAATCTCTTGGAATGGGTGAGAAGAGAATTGAATCTCAAATGATTTATTTTTAAAGTTTTATTTAAGTTATAGGTCACCCACTCCTAAATGACTCTGGGCAGCTTACAGCTAATAACCCAAAGTGTTAAAAGAAATGCAATTGACCAGAAGAGCAAAATACAAAACAGATAAAAATAAAACACAACAAAGCAAAACAAGGAGACTCCACAAACTCCATGTCCCCAAGACCTGGAACAATGGCCAGAGCTTCAATAATTTCCTGATGGGTGGGAGCCACAAAATTAAAATGTGTGTTTGTGTGTGTGCTGGAGGAAGAGATACCATTCCAGAGGGCAGGAATTGCAGAAGAATATGTTTTCTTCCTGGGTCCTACAAGATGATGTTCTTTGATTGATGGAACTCAGGTTGCATCCACTCTGCAGAACTGGACTGGATGGGCAGAGGTATCTGGAGATGAGTGATCCCTCAGATAGCTGGTCCCCATGTCATGAAGAGCTTTCAAGGTAACAACCAGTACCTTGCATTGCACTCAGAAACCAATTGGCAACCAGTGCACTTCGCAAAGTATCAGGTTCCTTATTAGAAGTCTTTAGTGTTAGAATTGGCCATTCCTATGTATCAGTTTCATTTTCCTCCTCGTAGATTAGTTCAGTAGTGAAAACTATAGCTGGTGAGACAGCCTTATCAAAGATCTTAGATTCAGACCCTGACAGCAGCTGATAGCATTGTACACAATATTGAATTTAGTGGACTGAGTTTTTGGGTAGCTTCCTATGATCCTTTGATTTGTAGGGCTTTTCTTCTGCTTGGCATATAACCATTGACTGTTGCAAATGAGTCATTTCTTATTCCCTTCTCTAGAGAATTATGTGAAATGGACTTGTCTGTCACTCCAAGAAAGAATGGCAATACCTAGCCGTGATGTCAAAGGTCAGCTGTTTCATGACATCAATCATGAGACACTGCTTACAGAAACATAGAAAATTGACCACAGAAATAGACCAAGTGGTCCATCAAGTTTTCCCTTATTTATCTGGGTTTGGGGGGTATTTTTGTTTCCTTTTTAATTTATTTATTATTTTAATTAATTATTTTTATATTTTATTTGGGTTTTTTTGTCAGATGGTGAATGTGTGTTTATCCCCAACATATTTAAATTCAGTTACTTATGACCGAGCCACTAAATCTGCTGGAAGTTAGTTCCAAGCTTTCACTACTCTTTCTATGAAGTAATAATTTCTAATATTACTTTGGAACATCTCTATTGACAGTTTGAGGTTATGCCCCCGTATTTTGCTTAAATTTGCTTAATATTGAAAATGCTGCCTTCTAGAAACTTATTCACACCCTTAATGTATTTAAAGGTTTCAATCATGCCCCCCTCCCCTTATTACAGTGTTACACATTTTTTGGGTGGAAATGAAATAATAATTTGATTGTGGTTTGATGTGAATATTTATACACTGGATTTATATTCCTTCCTGTTTTCCAGCTAAGCCATGGCTCATTTTAAGTATGATTTGCTGACTAAGCCAAAATTGTCTGGGTTCACAGATTGCACTCATTTATAATCTGTATTTTGCAAAGAACAAATGAGTGGATCCACAAAATAGGATTAACTGAAATGAAACAACTGCTGATGTTGTGTGTTTAATTAAGTTGGGTAGGGTCCTCTTTTTTCCCCATGGTAAATATATTAAGAAAGAGGACAATCAACTTTTATTATTTGGCTTAGACTCAACAGGTGCTCCATGATTCACATCACCTTTATCAACAGATATTTCTGTTTATATCAATCCTTGGTTTCTGACTAAGCAACATATTGAAAGAGAGAGAGAGAGAGAGAGAATTCTTACAATGATTGAACACTTATTTTTCAAAAACATGAAACTTCAACTTTAGATCTGAGCTTTACATGACTGAAACATATTGAACATCGACCTATACCATCATTTAGAAACTGCTGCCAACATGAAATATTAAAGACTGGATATGTTGTAAATCCATGTCTTAAGACCACAGCTTTAATTTTATTAATGAAACTCAAAAAGAAACAGATGAGGAAATTGGCCTTTCTCATAAAAAAAATGTATTGCAGCTGCTTCAGCGCAGGCGTTTTTGAGTGTATGTATGTGTGTGTGTGTACACACCCTGGCTAATGCTTGTTGGCTGTAAAGAAAGACAAGCCTTTAAAAATGAAATTTGAAACTTTAACCTATCAGTCAGATGCTTGAACCATGGACTAAGAAGTTGTAAGATTTTATTCCAATGGAAATATGTTTTTCCCACTGGGGTATTTTATTTTTAAGATAAATTCTATGTCCTTGTGTCACCTTATTTAAATATAGATATTAAAAAAATGCTTCTCTCTCTCTCTCTCTCTCTCTCTTCCTCCTTCCCTCGCCCCACTCTCTCTCCATATATATGTCTACTACATATTTCCTAAATAATACATTATTCAGAGCTAGTAATATCTTTTCCTGTGTATACTGCACTTGGACACAAGCCCATGGACACGATTTGTTGTCTGATTCCTCCCCCCCTAAATTCTAATGCCTTGTTTATCTGTTTTTTGATATGTTGTTCATTAAAGTATTGTTCACATTTAGGAGTATAGGATAGATGTAAAAATATGAACTAAATATATGTGTCCTCAATGAGATGCACATGATATTTCCTATGGAAGGAATTAGGTAAGTTGAGGTGTGTATATATATTGTGGCTAAATGTATGGTTATGTTAAACTTTAGTTTTTTTGAACAAGCAATAGTAAGTGGGTTGTTTATTCACACTAAACCCTGAGTTTTTAGAAGCTAGTTTGCATATTGTCTTAAATCACAATCAGTGGCCTGTAATCCACAAGTTCTGGATTCACATAAAGCTCCTTCCAAATCCTTAGCTGTGATGTGTGAAATTTATCTTTCAGAATCTAGTTATATTTACAAGTTGTTTAATAAAGAACTGGCTAAGCATTTATTTTATGGAAACAAAACAAAACAAAATTCTCCTTATGTCGCATACATTTAATTCATGTATGTATTAGCCTGCTTGCTTAGGACTATTCCAACTATTCAGATTTCAGTGATCATATCTGACATTTAATAAAAACAGCAATGCAATTTTTTTTTATTAGTGAGAGGACCTGCAACATTAACCCAGCCTCTCATCATTACAATGCTTGGCCTACTGCAATGAGTTCTACTTCTGCAATGAGCTTGCCTTGGGAGACTACTTTTTGGTCCAAAAGGCAACAGTCTGCATGTTGGCAGATACTCACAAAATAATACATCTGAGCTTCATGTCCTGTGCTGGCTCCTGGTTGGTTTCGAAGGGCAGCTCAACATTCTGCTTTTGCCCTCCCTTTTTGGCTCAGCCAATTTATTTATTTATTTATTTTATTTTATCAAGATTTATATACTGCCGCCTCTCCCAAGGGACTCGGGGCAGTGCACAGCCAGATAAAAAATACATACATCAACAATCTAAAAACCAATTAAAATAATTACATGAGGCTGATAAAAATTTAAAAAAGTTAAATTTGACGTTTAAAATCGACAATTAAAATAAATAAAATTTAAATTTAAGGAAAATTTAAAATTACAAAGCAAAACAATTTAAAATTTAAACCCTGAGGTATCAGGCCAGATCAGCTAGCTGGAAGAGATGGGTTTTTAACACACATCGGAAGGCTCAGAGGTCAGTAATGGTCCGAATCTCAGGGGGGAGTTTGTTCCATAAGGAGGGCGCAGCCACAGAGAAGGCTCGGACCCTCGGGGCTGTCAGGCGACATTGGCCCAACGAGGAGGCCTGCCCTGTGGGAGCGCACCTGTCAGTTGGAGGCTGATGGTGGCAACAGGCGGTCTCGTAAGTACCCAGAAATTTGAATTTCCTGGAAGAACCTGGTCACAACTCTTCACTTTCATGGTAGCTTCTATGTGTGCTTTTTTTTGTGGGTGTATATTTACTCTGGAATATCCTCCTCCATTCAGTTTTCCCTCATTCTATTGAGTTTCTTAATGATATTAAAAATTGATTTCTTTCAGCTATGTTTGGGGAAAATAAGCTGATGCCCTTTAGACTGAGTATTGTGTGATTATTAGCACTTGATTATTGGTTTTATATTATTTTTACCAATAATTTTAAATGTATACAGTGGTACAGAGGAATTATGGAGAGTCTTTTTTGACTGCAGTGGAATACAGATATAGATTTAATTACTTAATTTTCAAGTAAGTCTTACAGTGGAATTACTCAAAGATATAACTGAACATCAACTAGTAAGGATTGGCATCATCACAGCTATTTTTTATTTTTTTGGCTATTTCATAAAACAGCAGCAGTTCAGTATTACTTTAGATGAAATAGCAGATTCCTTAGGCAAAACTTTGTATCGCTATAGACGTTTTGTGTATTTTAATATTGCCTCCATCTTTTAATATATTCTATTAAAACATAGTGAAGATGTAAAAATCCTATTTAGGAGAAGACTTTTAGGCCATATAAAAAGGTAATCATGATTTTTTTTTCTTCTTGATTACAGCCTTTATGGATATCATTAAGGAAAATGAAGAACATCAATGTGAGTCAGTTTTTGGCAGACTGTAAAAATATTTTGAGTCTGGTTTAATAGTTTTTAATATGAGATTGATTTCTCTGCATACTTTAATTATTGTGCTGCTGCTAATATGCATTGTTTTTCAGAGCAATCCTATGTCTGTTCAGGCATAAATCATGGTTTATACTGAAACTTGATCCAAGTGACAAGGTGCAGAAATGCAGCTATCATTTAACAAAAATCTTTTTTTTATACACCAACGTAGGAGTTCTGTTTAGTATATAAAAAGAACTCAAATATTTCAGTGCATTTTGTCATGCTTTCTTCTCTCCATTGCTTCTCTTTAGTTAATAGAAATTTGTGGGAGTGGGTGATACCATTAATATATTATCACATTCATCATTTCCTAAAATGATGAAAGATACCAGCAAGTAGCACATCCAGGCATGCTGCATATGGCTTTCTTTCAGTCAATAGTCAAAACAATAAAATGGTTTTTCAATGGCTGCAAAAGTAGATCTCTAAAGCCACTGTTCATCTATTGGTTTGGAGGTTTTCTTAAAGCTATTTCTACGAGACTAAATCATGTAATATTTAGTATATATTAAGAGAACAGTTTCCTCCCCTCCACCCACTGTCAGTGACCCTCAGCATGACACCACAGACTTAGACAACTAGCTAATGCCATATTGTTTCAATTAAACAGATAATGGTAAGTATTGGTAAGTATTGTAATAATAAGTAAATGTTAAATAACTGCATGCAGAAAACTATGTTATACTCAGGAATAAGGGCTCAAAAGTGGAAGGTGCTGGGTAGAAAGAAGGGAAGAGATTCTTTCAAGATAAGAAATTCATATGGGAATAGTTTAGATGCAGGCAATTAATACTTGAATCAACTTCTCTTCAGATTTTTCTCCAAGAAAAATTGACCAAGAAAAAAACACATATTTTCCTAGGATCTAACAAAGTGTTTTCTTGAGGATATTTCTCTGTACTTCTGTTACTGTTACTGCCTTCAGTTTAGGACCACCCTCAGCCTCATCTTTTTCACAAAGTGTTGGGAACGCTGTGTACAAGCTTAGAAAGGCAGAGAACGAATGGTTTCCAGATCCACTAGGAGTTCAAACTTTTAGGTTAAACTGCTGTTTTATGAGGATCTCTTTATCTCAAAATAAGTTGGCATTTCTTATGGAACTAACATTAAAATTAAAATAATGAAACAGATTGATGTTGTTGTCTCTTCAAAATCTGGCCAAAGACCTCTTTAAGTCCATCATGATCCATTCTTATTCCCTTTATCTATTGGAAGCATATGTTTAATTGGCAACCTTGAACCCTAAGGATGGGGAGGACAGAGAGTTATGATCATGAAAAAGCCTTTTCTTGTGTCCACAATTTCCACTCCAGGATAGATGGAGTGTGGATGCCTTTGTGTTAAATTGGGAAAGAGAGAGAAGTTAGGGATTCTTATGTAGTAGCACTGGGTACAACATGATTCTTTTCTGACTGAAGGTAAGTAGTGGAGTTTCCCAGATGCCTTGTTCTGGGTAACTTCAAATTCAATTTCTTGGGGTCATGTTTAGCAAGGACTTTGATGACAACCATTAATTTGTCCAAAGTAATATTTTGTCTGAGGCACATAGCTGTATAGCTTATATACATTTTCTGAGTAGATGTTTTGTGGGAGTGGGTTGTATATGAAATAGGCATGGAAATAATTGAGACACATTTCCTGGTCAGAAACAATTATTGGCTACCAAAGACCAGGCATCATCCAATGGATCCAGATGGTTTCTAAAAGGCATTTGAGCAACTTCTCAACCATCTGTTGAGCAATTTAATTAAGAATCTGGTCAATGCCTGGAATAGGAAAGCACTACTATAAGTCTCTTGATGTCTTCCATTTAACCATTCCCAGGGAGGTCTCATGGATAACACTGGTTTACTGAGGACCTCCAAGAGATGAAATGATGGAAAAGATGTCTGGAATACTACTAGATGAAGATGAGAAGTGATTCTGAGTTATAGTATGGATAACCTCATATCTGAATCTACATTGTGACAATAAGAAAGGTGTAGCATGCTCCCTTTTCTGTTCTTTGTGCAATGGTTTTGTTACCCATTCCTTGTTTTCACTACATGTTACTCTATGTACAGCTTGACATTTCACTGCATTTTGCACCATGTATAACTGTGCATGTGATGAATAAAATTTGATTTGATTTGACATGCAGCCACCTATCCTCCAATAAAACAGACCATGTATGTAGATTTGGAATGCTTTATTAAAAGAACAGGAGGGTTGAAACTGGGGAAAATAGAAATACATATAGTAAGAACCCAAATACAAAATAAGCAGGGTTGAGTTGCTGGTGAGCATAACAATTAACAAATGCAGATAAATCTAAATCTCAGCAGCGATAGTGTGCATATGGGATGTGGATTTTTATCATCAGATATTCACATATCACCAACATCTTTTACTGGAGCCTCAAACTAAAACAAAAGTGTCAGGGTTCACAGATAATGTTTTTCAGTTGCTGATCCTGTTTTATAGACTAGTGTTTCTCTAAATAAACCCCTCAATTTTTCATTTGTGACATTGTATGTGTTGGTATGTATATTCCAGAGAGGGACAAATGAAGGATACCCGCAACTGTCCAGCTAAAGCAAACAGGAACATATATTTGATATAGGAAGAAGCTAGGGATAGTCACTTTGGTGACTGTTGCAATGGTATCATTTCATATTGCGTGAGAGATGGCAATGTTAAATTGTTCTTGAATTTTGTCAGGAAAAATCACAATATATATTGGCAATATGATGTTATTGATGGCATAATGCCAGATGATGCACTCTTCACATTGGATGTCACTCAACATGCTACTTAGGAAGAGTTGAGGATCTTTGGGAGTACTAATGAAGTTTGTGATACGGCTTGATTAAAGATTTCAGATATTACTATACAGGAAAAGAAAACCTGAAGCTGTAAAGAATCACAGTGAGAACATGGAATATAAGAAGCATGAAGATAGGAAAGCTCAACACAGTTTCACTTTTACCAATGTAGTTAAAATGAATAAATCACACAGTAACTTGTTAGGTATCTGTGAATTGAAATGGACCAACATTGAAAACTTTTGGTCAGAATATTGCACTTTTTAAAATTAAAGACAGAAAAATCCAAAGAAGGAACAATACTTTCATGGTCCGGAAGGATTAGTAAAGAAAGTACATAGGTACAGTACAGTACAGTACAGTACAGTATACACAATACAATACAATACAATACAATACAATACAATACAATACAAGACAATAATCAGTGACCAAATTATGTTTCACAAACCTTTAATTTGATGATTAGCCAAGTTTATGCTCCAGACATCCATGCAGAAGATGAAATTGATGAATCTTATAGTCAAATTCAATCTGAAACTGATAGACTATGCAAGCAAGATGTGCTGCTTGTGGTTGGAGATTTGCTCATTTCCTTTTATACTAGAGTTCTACCAATGAAGATTTAACCTTGCAAAAGGGTAAAATCATTGTTGATTCATTAGAATCATTGTATTTGTAGCTAAGTTCCAAATTAATCTGCAGTTTTCAGACAGTTTTTCCAAATCTTTCCTTACAATGAAGTGTGAGTGCGGGTGTCTATCTGTGTCTGTGTGCAAAAATGTGGCATTTTGAAAGCAAATCTGTTTTAAAATAGTTGGGGAATTGTTGTTCCAAACTGAAAAATAAATTTGCATCCAGAGCAATAACAAGCAAATCAGTACTAAAATGAAGAACAATGGTAAACCTTAGTTGATGCCATCAAGAGCAATAAAAACCTAGTGAATACTCTGGAAAATGTTTCAACAATTATGTATTTCATATTGCAAAAAATATTCCAAGCATGTCATACTAACTGGGATGGAAATAGCATTCCACTGGAGTGCAACAATTAATGTGTTGGATAAAATCTGGGAGATCTAATTTCTGATCTATCCTTAATTCTGACAGTTTTATTAGATATTTTGTGGGACTCTTGCAAATAATTGGCTTATCTGGTTTTCTCAATCTAGTTTAAAATTCATGGGTGAGATAGAAATTGAATGGACAAATCAGTATAAGCACAAACATCATGCAGAAATTATTTAATATCTTCTCAAAAGAAAGAGTTACTGTTCTCAACAGGCAAGGCATCATTTAGCCTCACACATTTTGACAATCACATAAGAGTCAGTGTAAATCACATGAAAGACACAAATGAAAGTGGTCATCATTTCTAAGCACATGCATGACAATACTAATATAATCACATAAGATGCAAACAGAGCTTTGACGGTCCACAAAACATAGTTTGGCAGTACCTTTATCGGGAACAATTTTTTAAAAAATACAAAGGAGTGTCAAAGTTTTGAGTTCTTCAGAACTCTTCATTAGATCAGATGATACAAAGAACATGCCTATTAAAAAACCAAGAAAAATCTACAAATTAAGCTAGATCTTTCAACTTTACTGATTCACAAGGACTGGTATAACTAGGTTTGAAATTCACCTTATTCAAATTGACTGTCTTACATTCATATGTGTGCCCAAATAGAAGGAAAAATGAAAGAGCATCAATATGCTGATTATTGGGATGCGAATTATGCAACTTTGGGATTTAACCATTTGCCATGTTATCACTATGTTGATAGGATTGTTGCTGCAGATTCTAATAATGCTCAAATTTCTTCTTACTACAGCCTTTGCGATAGGCTATAAATATAAGCAAACAATTAAAATAAACAAAAGATAGTGGGATTCATAGCACTTTCTCCATGCAATTGATAACAAATCTGACTAAAAGGTGTACTCTGACCTGCCATTTGGAAATCATTGCAACAGAGTTAATTGTACATATATGTAAGAATATATGGCTCCATTCTTGAGTTCTGTACTATAGTTTGTAAGTACAGCACAATAGAGTTTTATTTGTAATTCATAACATATACAAACATGTACTAAAATCCATAGTGTGTATAGCATTATAATTTTACCATTGTCTTTGTAAAGTTCTCTATCATGGCCTGAACAAATAGAACTTTTAAAACGTTTATCTTTATCCACTCTTCGCTGAACAGTCGGTTCCTTTCTCCTTGCCATGTTTTCAGTTTTAATCAAGGACAGATTCTTGTGAAAATAGGGGGTTTGTTGTTTTATTAATTTCCAAGAACTGACTTGATTTGGCTGCCCCCTGAGGACTGCCAGAGAGCAATTTAAATACAGAGGTGGGTGGCCTTTTTTCCTTTTTTGCTATTGGGTTTAACAATTTTAGCACATGTAAAGTAAATCATTGTTCATTTTCTAATATAGAATGTAGATTATCCAGTTAAATTAGGGGCTTTGCTCCTAAAAGTTCATTATTCCTTTAGTGTAAATGTATGGACTAATATATAAAAGATACCACAAACACACCTATGGCAGTTTGCAAATGTTGTTGCAGCACAAAGTTTGTCATAGAGTTCAATAATATACATTGGGGTTTGGAAAGATCACCCCATTTATATGAGAAATGGGCAAGCAACAATTAACTAATAATGAAATTTTCTCAAGTTCCCATGATTAAAAGAAAGCTGAGCCATTCTCCTCCAAATCATGCATACAATAGGCCATTAAAATATCAGAACGCATCTCTATTCCTGAGACCAAGGGAATGATATTCATTTTCAGCCATATCTCAATGTCTATCCCAGTTACCCTGGAGTAAAGGTATGCCTGAAATACCTCTTAGTGAATGTTATGGCATTGTTACATTAGCCAGGAGACTACAATGCTGTTGCAGAATAGTAGTTTGGCTGCCTGTTTACCACTTCTGTTAGGTACATGCTTGCACACTTCCCACAGTATGCCACAGGAAGGTGAGCTGGCTTCACACCAGAAATCAAGCAACTCTTCTTGCACTATCATCCAAGGCCCCATTCCCTTTCCTGGAGCTGGCTCACAAATGGGCATCGGAATCGGGAAATTCAGGGCTGGCAGAAGCCTGACTGCCTACACAGAGCACCAACTTGTCTCCCCACTGAAGTGGCACCTATTTGTCTACTCATATAGAACATGCTTTCAAACTGCTAGGTGGGCAGAGGCTGACATGAGTGATGGGAGCTCATCTCACCATGCAGTACTAGAACTAAAACCACTTGAGCAGATACCATCTCCAGCATCATTAAGCCATTGTCACCACTCTTCTAATCCTTTCTGTGAAATCAAGTATATCTATGAATGGTTCAAACAAAGATGTTCTCCATCTCCCTCCGTCCTTCCTTCCTTCCTTCCTCCCTTCCCTCCATTCTTTGATTTATTTTCTTTCTTTGGAAACTAACTTAATGTTTTCAAATTTCTGTTGTTATCAATGTATGATTTCTCAAAATTCAATATTGATAACATTCAATATTGATATATAACGTTTTGTTTTTCTTTGCTTTTGCTTTCAAGAGTAACTGTGAAATAGTATAAATATCAAGAGCACATGTTTGGCACAGAAGCACTGAATTGGCTGGTTCTATTTTTCTCATCTAAAAAGCTTTAGCTCCATGTCCCTTTTTATGCTTAATGCAAAAGAAAGACCAGAACAGGAAGCACCTCATAACTGTATGAAATAGGCAGCATCTTCCGGCATTCCTAGTTTTTTCATGTGAGTCTTTGCGTTAATTTTTAAAATTACATTTGCTTTTATTGAGTATAAAAAGCAACAAGAAAGAAAGAAAAATAAACAACTCTCACAATTATAAAAAAATGAATAAAAACAAACGAGAAAAACAAGTTTAGTATCTCCAGTGTTTTAACCAGGTAGCCCAGAACGGTGCTCAGGAACTCCAGTATGCTTGCAGACCCTCTTCTCTGTTTACAGCTTCAGGTCCTATCTGACATTTTATTTAAAAACATTCTTTTAATTTAAAAAAAATGGAAAGCAAAACAGGGTAAAATAAACATTAGCCTTAAAAAATATTTCTGGGCCCAGGTGGGCCTTCTGAACCTCTTTAGAAAAGAAACATAATGGCCAGTTGTAGCCTAATTTGGAAATATGTGCACCTACTCAGAAGCACTGAAGCAGTTGGTGGGAACTTTAATGGACTCCAGGGGATGGTAGAGGACAGAAAGGCTTGGAGGAACATTGTCCATGGGGTCGCTATGGGTCAGACATGACTTTGAAACTAACAACAACTCAGAAATTTCATAAGGGCAAGAATGGGAAGCAGATAGAGAAGTAGAAGGGTTGACACAATAATTGACTATACCCTAATATGAAGGGGAAAACTGCCAGGCCATGTGTTCACAACATATCCATATAGTAGTCCAAAAGTTATGGCCTCCCATTGGGTTTTGCTCATAATTTACTTTACTTTACTTTACTTTACTTTAATCGTATTTATATATCGCCCCATCTCCCTAAGGATTCGGGGCGGTTTACAGCCGATAAAATACAATAATACAATAACAACATTTAAAATCAATATAAAATCATTAAATTTGC
>JAEANM010011082.1:0-15459 GCA_017656035.1 Myanophis thanlyinensis
ATAAATAAAATAATAGACAACGGTCAAACCCTGCAGCTGAGTCTACAGAAGGAATATGGGACTGCTCAATGTCTCAGAAATGGCCCTCTCTAGTTTTGTGTACTGTAAAGGCGAGGGGAGAGAGAGGTACTTTCAGTATTGCAAGATCACGTTAATGCAATACAATAAAGTAGGGTTGAGTACTTCTGGGTGTGCTTCTTGTCTGGACAATCTCTCAAGGTTGACAATCCAAAAGGTTAAATGAAAGTCATGCGCTACCATCTTCTGAAACTTTTCATTCAGGATGAACTAGAAATATAGAGCCAAATGATCAATGATTGATTGCACCACAGGTCCCTGAGAGGATTCAGGAAAAGATTTTCATGCTTATTTATACCACAGCATTAACAATCTACTAGGGTAGGGCTACTTTTCTCACAAAATATATTCAGGAATCTAGTTGGAATATATCAAAATAATCCCCATTGCTCATCATTACCTGAAAGTAGTGGTGCCCATGCTTCTTAACCTTGCCTAAAATATTAATCCCTTGGATTTCTTTAAAAATTGCCTCACCCCTCTTATGCTTCAAATGAATCATGCCATTCATTATTTCTGAGTTCCAAATACCCAACTGAATCTGACTGACTGCAGGTTCAAACCACGATGGGTAACGGTTCAGAGAGCAAGCATTGAGTATCAAGCAGTTTGTTCATGTTCTCTGTCTGCAGAATTTGAAATTTTCTGCAATCAGAGGAATTTGTGACATAGTAGTCCTATTTATCTCTGGATAAAATAGATTCTAGTAGTCCACACTTAGGGACCATAACTAAGTCTAACTAGTCCTATTTATCTCTGAATAAAATAGATCCTAGTAGTCCACACTTAGGGACCATAACTAAGTGAAGTGGTTAAATCACTTCAAGTCAAATGACAACTGTGCTTACAACCTTTCTTCAGTTTTTCTTTGCTTTAAGACCTGCAAAGGTCATAAATGTGAGGATTTGTCATGAAGTTATTTTTTCACCACCAGTGTAACTGTGAATGGTCATTAAGCAAGGCAGTCACTAAATGAGGGTTACCTGTATAGTTGATTGAATCATGGGGAGGATACATAAGGGTTACACAATGCCCTAATCTGGACAACTGACTGTTAACTAATCCTGAAACTTGGCACCTGAAACAGCCCCCCTCCAGCTGTGCCATCTGAATGATGTAAGGGAATTTAATTGACTCTTTCCCTTCTAATCACAAGGGAAAATTCAGAGAGATCCTGTGAAAATGCCCATTATAGGCTTCCAAGCCAAATTAAAGATGCTGGTAATATCTTACAAAGTTCAGTATGGTATACCTGGGTTACATCATGCATCGCCTTGATGTAACGAGAGGAGGAGTTGAAACAGTTTAGGTGCAGGATGTGTGTGGGGGTGGGTCTGCAGATATCTTGTCAGCCATCCTTCTGACCTGCACAATATATGGAATATATTCTATGGAAGGAAGGCTGATTGCAATTATTCTTTCTACCATCATGAGTCAATCAAACCAGACAGTTCTAGAAGTACAAATAACAATAATTCCTCTGTAAAACTGTATCAGCAGTTTCTGGGGAAATCTTTACCTCCTGAGTTGATGCAGTAAGAACATTCTTTGTGTGCCTTTTTAATGATGGTTCTAATGTTAAGCATCCATTTCAAAACCTGGGTGATTATAGAACCCCAAAATTTGAAGGACTCTACTGCTGATACCATGCTGTCAAATATAGTAAGAGGGAGTAAAGGGCTGCTCCTAAAATCCATTCTCCTCTCTACAGTTTTAAGGATGCTTAGCTCCAGGCTGTTAAGGCTGCACCACAGAGTAAGTTGTCCAACCTCCCACCTATATGCACACTGATCAAGTTCTTGAATAAGGCGAATGACCGTTGTATCATCTGCAAACTTCAGAACTTTAGCAGAGAGTTCCCTTGAGGTCCAGTCATTGGTACATAGAAAGAAGAGCAATGTAAAATACAAAAAGGCAAAGAAAAAAGAAGCAAAAGGAGCAAAAACATATTGATAATGAATGAAGACTGTCCAACTTTGTCTAAAGTAACATTGACCCCATCAGGGCTCCTCAGCTCTCCTTCTCCCTCCCCCTTTGCGATGGTTGGGAAGACTAAAAGACACCTGGCATAGAACTGACCTTGTTATCCTGGATTTTCTGCCTCTGGGCTCAGAGATAAGACAAACCACGGAGAATGGAATGACTGGGTCAGTTGAATCTTGAGAACAGAAGATTGAAAGAGGAAATTAGGGCTTTATCAAAAAAAGATAGTTTTGGGAAGCAAAACCCCTTGTCAAAATTATTTGGTGCCTTTTGTTTAAAATGCCAATCTTGGGAAGATAAGGAGAGAATGGAGAAAATTAATTCCTGCAATCAGAAAAAAAATATAAACTTTATATACTGGTATATAGTTTGTTTCTATGATGTAACAGCTTCTCTCATGAACAGTTTATAAGTCAGAACCTCTGAACAGCATTTGTAAAAATAGCAGGGAAAACAGGCACAGTGTCTCTAAAGATAGGCAAGGATGGAGAAAAGAAACATCTCCCTAGCAATTGATTAGGTGGTAGTATTTAAGCAGGGTACATGTTCTGGGGTGGAGGGAAGCTTAAACTGAATAGAATCGAATTTTTCATTGGCCAAGTGTGATTAGACACACAAGGAATTTGTCTTTGGTGCCTATGCTTTCAGTGTACAACAAAGGAAACTGTACGTTCATCAGAAATCACAAGATACAACACTTAATGATAGTCCTAAGGTACAAATAAGCAATCAAATCATACTAGGAAACAATAATCAATGTAAATCATAAGGCTACAAGCAACAAAGTCATAAGTGGGAGGAGATAAGTGATAGGAACGATGAGAAGAACAATACTAAAGCATCCAGCCTGCTATCTCAAGGAATCCAAACTAACAAAGCTAAAATGAAATCAATATGAAGTAAATAAAACACCCACAATAGCAAACAAGATAGCACCAGATAAAAGGAGGCTTTTTTGATATAGAAATAAAAAAGAAGGGGGAAAAAAAGACCTTAAGTGCATGGCTAGCAATTAACTTCTGTTTTAAACTTCCCTGGGAAATCCCTTCTTAAGGCAAGGAAAACTCCTTTCTGGAGGAAAATATGTCTCAGAGCAACAGTTTTTCTTACATACAAGTATTTTTCTTGCTTCTTTTTGTTTGTTCCATTTTTTTGCAGCTTCCTCCTAGCATCCATTTTAATCTAGTCTTTCCTTTGCCTTTCCTATTGTTCTATATTTCCCCCCTTTTTTCCTGATGGTAACTGGACCTTTCTGCTTCATTTCTCCGCTTCCTTTCTTTGCCTTCCTGAGTTTTTTCCTGAATCTTCCTTTTATTTCTTTGTTAGATACATCTCCTGCCTTTTAGTCAAGATCTGTTGAGATATTAAATTTAGTAATAAAGGGTACAGTGGGCCAGAACACACACAGCTGTGGTTGATTGATTGGAGAGTGCTGGCTCATGCTGAGGCAATCTATATTATGATTGGTTGCTGTGTGTGGAGGGGGAGTTTCCCCTTTTCCCGCCTTTTTCTTCTGGATGTTGTGTATGTGGTCTGATTTACCTCATGATGTTCCTGTATTCCTAACTATCTTGTCTGCTTAAAATGCAAAATATTTTTATTTATATAAAACTACAAGTTTGTGTCAGCCCCTCTGTCTCCATAAGGACAGCTGCTGCACAATTCCGTGACAAGATCTCACAGGAATATACTTAATAATCATTTCCCTAATTTTTCTCCAACAATCCCATGAGCTATGATAACCTGAGAGGAAGTAGGGAGGGAGGGAGGGAGAGAGAGAGAGAGAGAGAATAATTGGCCCAAAGTAATCCAGTGATCTTCTGTAGCTATGGATCGACTTGAGCTTGGATATCCCCAGTTCCAACCCAGTACCTTACCCTCTACATCACACTACTAGCTCAATCCCTCCCTATCTCATTATCAATACCTCCCCTCAATATTTCAAGGAAAAGAATGCCTGTTTCTTGGATGAGAAGTGAAATGTTTTGAAGACAAACAACAAGAAGAAAGGTCCAGTTGCCTTTTGAAAAAGCACCTTTGGGACAACCATGACTAAGAATCTCCATAGACATGTGAGTTTGACAATTTATTGTTCAAAGGTCTTGGTGAAATTTCTTCGTTCAACCGCTACTTTGAAATCTGAAAAGGAGTATCCTGGGATGTTAGAATGCTCTGCCTTTGTATTACTTTATTGATTGGGATTCTGATGTCAAATGTGTCCATTAATTCTTTTGCACATAGTCTGGCCTGTTTGTCTTATGCAAAATCCATAGGGGCATGGCTGGAAGATGATGGCATAGATCACCTTGGATGAAGAACATATGAAGATGCCTCTAATCTTGTGTGTGAAGTTTCTGGAGCAGATGATCATTTCATTTCATTTCATTTATTAAATTTATATACCGCCCCCTCTCCCTAGGGACTCGGGGCGGTGTACAGCAGGTAAAAAATACATCAACAACAACTAAAAAACCAATTTAAAATGATTATATAAGCTGTTACATTTTAAAATACAAGTTAAAAATTAGAATTAAGTTAATTTTCTAAAATTTAAAATTTAAAATTAAGCCCACAATTAAAATCATGCTATTGATGTAAATGCTTTTAGAATGGGGAGGGAGGAGAGTAGCTATCTAGATCTTTTTGCAAGATCTGGTTCCCATTTTAGCATCAGTTTCTGGTTGCTCCTGGTTGCTTGTGAGAACTAACTCTAGTTTGGGTGCTTTATATGCAAGTATGGATCTGCCACCTAATGCCTGAGAAAATGCAGGGTCATTGTCTATAGGGGTTGTAGCTTATTAATATGTGCTTGAGTGACTTGAGCTATGAGTTGTAGGTGACAACGAGTGGTGCTCTGTTGATCTGTTTTTGTGAACTTTTAATAGATTTCTGGGAACTAATCTGGCTCTCTTGATATGCCTGTTGATTTTGCTAAGTGGGTAGTTCAGTCTTCTGAATGCTTGGTTTAATTCCATCAATTTAGCACCACTATCAATCAGATCAAATGCAACTGTATTTGGTAATCTGGTAATGTGTCTTGGGTGGAAGTTGGAAACATTTTGGTATGCATGAAAACTGTAGGTTATTTGTGTAATGTGGTATGTATGTGTCTGTTATGCATTTTTACTCTGACATCAACAAAATGGACTTGTTCTGCAACAACATTGAGGTTAAAGTTGATGGTCAGTTGGAAGTTGTTGAAGTCTTGGTGAAGTTTGTTAAGAGATACTTTCCCAAAGACCAAGATAATTCATTGTCATTAGTGAATCTCAAGCAAAGGAAGGGGTTTCAGTAGGTAAGCATTGTTGACGAAGCATTGTTCGAGGTTAGCCACAAAAATGTTGGCATGTTGTGGAATGTCCTATGCTTTGCCACTGTATAGTATATGCTGTTGCCAAATTCAAGTAGTTATAAATGAGGACAGGTGATAGAGTTGGGTGGTAAAAATGGTGTGTTAATCTGTTTCACATTTTCCTGTATTTGCATATCCACCAGACCTCCCCTCTTGTTTGTAATTTGCCTCATCCCAGTTTACCTTTGCATCAGAAAGGCTAACATTTAGCCTCTCTATGTATCTGATGAAATGAACAGTAGTTCACAAAAGTTTGTCTTTTAATGAAATGAATGAGTTAGAAACCAGTTTGGTGTAGAGCTTAAGTCACAAGTCTAGGAATGAGGAGAAAATGAGTTTCTAGTCCTTCCTCAGGCACAAAGCCACCTGGATAACCTTGGGCCAGACCCTCTCTTTCAGCCCTAGGAAGGAATCACTTCTGAAATCTTGTCAAGAAAACCTCAGGGACTCGGGCACCAAACAAAATCTCAAAAGAAAACCTGACACCAGATTCTTCTTGGCATTTGCTAATCGTAGCTCTCTTCCTACAATGTTTGCTTTGAGAAATATCAGTTTCTCTTGCTTGTCTTTCTGTTTCTACCCTCTCCAGTCATCCAGTTTCTCCGTAAGAATGCCACATTTCTGGGCCCCACAATCCTCCTTCCTAAGCAACAAAGAGACAAGGCAGGCAGCGTCCAGGGAAGCCCTGCTCCCTCTGTTGAGCGGAGGGCTTGAGTTCTCCCCAAGATCGCAACCTTCTACGTGGTATCAAATCAAATCAAATTTTATTTGTCACATACACAGCCATACATGGTACAAGAATGCAGTGAAATGCGTATGCCACCGTTTGCGACCATAGGTAGTAGGGCAAGAGATAGTCTAGATAGAGTAGGAGAATAAGTTTGAAGTGAGGTAGTTTATGGGAGTTCTGTTAGTCCTGGTTCTTATGCTTTTTATGGTTTAAGGTCCGTATTGCCTGTGGGAAGAAGCTTCTCTTTAGTCTCTCTGTGTTGGCTTTCAGGGAGTGGAAGCGCTTTCTTGTCCTCATCATAGGTCCGTTGTTGGGATGGCTGGGGTCTTTCACTATCTTGCCGGCTGTGGTCGGCTGTGGTCCGGTCTCGTTTTAGCTCCCCAAACAACTAATGATCAGCCTCTCGCCGTCCTTTCCTTTCATTTTAAGCGCTCTGCCTTTACTCCTCCTATTTTTCTTTTTTTTTTTCATTTCTTCTCAAGAGCTTCTGGTCCCCGTCCCCCCCCTTTTCGCCACAGCGCGGTCCCTCGGGAAGGACGGCGGGGCGGTCTTTCTCAGGCAAGGGGCGGAGCCTGTCTGCCCCCGCCCTGCCCCCCCCCCGCTTGTGCGTGACGTGAGGAAAGGAGGCTGGCGCCAGCCGCCTTTCCTGCGTGTGTAGGCTTTGCGCGCGCGTGTGTGTGTGTGTACATGCAAGCGAGGGAGCGAGAGGCGAAGGAAGCGCGCGCGTGCGGAGGAGTCTCTCCCGCGAGGCTCGCCGGTGAAGCCCAGCGCAGCAGGCGGGTGCCGGGGTCCGGCCGCGGGGCATGGAGAGCCTGCTGGAGAATCCGGTGCGCGCCGTGCTCTACCTGAAAGAGCTCACCGCCATCGTCCAGAACCAGCAGAGCCTCATCCACACCCAGCGCCAGCGCATCGACGAGCTGGAGAAGCGCCTGGACGAGCTCAGCACCGAGAACCGCAGCCTCCGCCAGCAGTACGCGCTCCCGGCGGAAGCCCCGCCGCTGCAGCCCAGGGTTCCCCCGGCTGCCTCTTTGCCTTGCCGAGCTCAGTCTCAGGGCCAGCAGCAGCAGCAGCAGCCGCAGCAGCAGCCTCCGGCGGCGGCGACGGCTGAACAGGAGGACTTTCAGCACCACCAACAGCTCCCGGCGCTCCAGCCGCCGCCGCGCCAGCCGCCGCCGCCGCCGCCACCTCCCAGCAGTAGCAAGCAGGCTCAGGCCGGCCCCAGCGGCACCCGGACGCCGATCTCACACCAGCACCCTTCCCTCCAGCCCCACCACGAGGACAGCCGGGAAAAGAGCTGTTGCCCTGCCCTCCTTCCGCACAAAAGCCCCCCAGCCCTCGGCAAAGGCGTCTTAGTCAGAAGGCTAGAGTAAGTCGATGGGGGCGGGAGGGGCGGGCGGGGGGAAAGCGGGAGGAGGGGGCTGGGATACCCAGACACCCCCCCCCCCACCCCGAAGTAAATAAGTAAAACGGATCCAAAGTATCCTCCTTTGGGGAGCAAAGAATGGTCCTTCCTCTTCCCATCCTGTGTAAGCGACCGCTGCAACCCAATCGAGTGGGCGGGTGGGGAATCCCTTCCCAGGTGAACGTTACAGTTTCCATAGGATCGCGGAGGGGCACAAGCTGCCCAGCCACAGGGGTGTCATCTCGCTGATTCCAGATCGGGCTTTCTCATTACTGCCCGGTGAACGGAGGGTACAGTTTTATAAAATTCGCCGCCCACTCGCTCTCCAAGTCTTTTTTTGAAAGCGTGAGGTGGTGGCGGTGGTTTGTGGTGGGTTTTTCCCAGTCCCTGCTATTTTGTAGGTTGTGTGTTTGTGGTGGAAATTCAGAAGCAAAGACAGATTTGAAGGAAGGAGAGAACCAGCTGAGCGGTGCGCCTTGTTTTGTATGCCTCTCTCTGTGTAATGTAAAATCTCTTATTACACAACTAGGGTTTCCCTTCCATTAAGGTGGTATGGACATATTACAGAGGCTTAGTGCCATTCGGATGAACCTTATTTTGATATTTTTGTGAAGATGCAGGTTTGCTTTGTCTGCAGGTTTTACCTATGCAATGATGATTCCCAGCTGTTAAAGAATCAAACAGTCCTTTTAAAGGTTTCCCTTTGGCAGAGAAAATGTGGTTTTCTATAGTGCGATCTGGGGAAGCATCACTCTATTGCAAGGAATGCTCCAAAATAGTAATAGTTATTTTTCAGGGTAGACACAAACTGTTTTTAAATTAGCCAACAACTTAGTCAATGGATCAAGCTAATGTTATCTGCCCATCTCTTCAAGATGTTTTCAGAAAGTGATATTACAATATTTTGTGTGTGTGTGTGTCCTTGCCCAGGAAATTAAAATAATTATACTGACAGAGAAAGATAAAAAATAAAGCTTGGCTGTGGGTACTTCATAGTGTACAAGTAAAGTTCAAAATTTGGAATCTAGCCTTTGGTTTTGATTTTTAATAATACAGATGAAAGCTAAAGCTACCATTATCACTAATGATAAGAATTTGCACTTGCTTTTTGTTTAAAAAGCAGATGGTCTCTTGAAAGAAGGGCTATATTTTTAGTTGGCTGCCACAGAATTAGGCATTGTGCAATTTGGAGAGGTAGCCCCCTTTCTCTCTGAATTAGACAATATAACCCATGGTGGGTGCCTTTCTTTTCCTGAATGTAAAATGTATGTTTTCCTAGCAGCATATAATCAGAATTTTTAAAGTTTTGCATATTGAACTCATAGTAATAAATGCTTTTCGGGTAACAATTATTGGTGTATTGGGCCCATTTATCCTCCCTAAAATGCTGTAGAAGCTCTTCTGTATTCAGCTGTTGTACATTCAAAGTCTGAAAATGGCATTCATGGTGCTGTATCAGTGTAAAAGCTAAACAGGAAATGTAGAAGTCTGTTAAAACAACAAAAACAAATTTTAGTTTATTTATAATAGGAAAAAAGTGTTACAAAAATATTATTGCCAAGATTTTCCCCATCTCATTCTCATTTCTCACATATGTTGCAAGATTGAGCATGCATATGCTTTAAATGCATTAAACTGAAAATCTGTTTCCTGTTACCAACATTTGGATTCATTCATTTTTTTCTCAAACACTGAAGTGGGAAAAAAATTGGGGTAGTTCTCATCCAAATGTACAGTCAAGGGATACGTTAACATGTGTTGTCCTCGGGACCGAATAAAGCTCTACATCCTCAGCAAGGTTAAATTAACCTCCTCTTTTGTTTTGAAGGTTTGCCAAAACAATTTTTAAGCTAAAAAATGCAGTACTGTATACAACGTGCCTAGTAGGTCAGCTCTCCATAATATGACATGTCTACAGATAGGGTGGAGCTGCAACATAGTATTTTGCATAGTAATTTTGGGGAAAGGATAAGTATGTTTGAAAGCGAAAGGATTTTATCATTTTAACATCTTTAAAATATTCTGTCATATTGGAAACTCCAAATGCTGTTTCGCTGACTTTCAAAAATTTTTATACAACTGATCTCAAACTCTGTTTGATTGGAGTGGTAATCATGAGAGAAATCTACCATTTTCAAATGGCACTCATGTGAGCTGCCATTTGAAATTGGAAGAGATTTGAAGTGCCCTTCCTTTCAAAAGTCTAAGGGTGAATTGTGTGGCTTTGCAAATGCAAGCCGAATAGCAGAAGCAGGAGACGGTTAATTTTTTTTTGCAATCTATACACATGAATTCTCAATTCAAAATCACTCAAAATATGCATGCAATATGAGACCATTGATGCACAAAGCTCAGAAGATGCAGTTTTGCACCTTGGAAGAACTGGATTAAATCTGCTGTGGGTAATCTCTGGGTATCTTATTTCTTCTGGTAAAGATCAGGGGAATTTATACTTTTTGGCAAAAGATGTATGAAGATTAAGCATTTTTTCCCAAATCTGGAACCCTTAAAGAAAGGCGTTTGTTAACTTTGTATGCAATTAACCAAAGAATCCTGTAGCATTACGTTGATTGTACAGGAGAATGTCCCGAAAGCTTGTATCTGAGGCTGTATTCTCTAAAGCACTTGAATTTATTATTTTGAATAGATCAGATGAGAACACTAATTTCAAATGGGCTTGTTTCCTATCAAAAGGTTTAGGATGAGGGATTACAAAATCCTTTTATTGGTTGCACTATGTGTGTACAGTGGCAATATTATGTTTGATAAAGGTGACCCGGGGTTATCCTTGACATCCTACATCCTATCCACATCATATTTTACCAAATTTTTAGAAACTGAGCATTACTCTTTCTGTAGAGAAAGTAGTTTCAAACTGAAGTTATTTTTTAAAAAAATTCTTCTTGAAACTAGTACTTTGACATAAAAAAGAACAGAGTATATACTAGCCAAATATACTGAAAGACATTATCAGCATAAACAGAGAGTAGCTCCTCTGTGCCAGTTCAATGATGTAACAAATTCCTGCTTAAATTAGAAAGCAATCCTCCTTTGCTATTGCATGCTTTCTAAAGATGGTAAAAGATAGCCTTTGATATTGTTTTCCAAGGAGAGAATTAACTTCTAAAAACTGTGGCTCTTTTCTTCAACATGCTTAACAGTGTCAAGTCACTCTCCCAGATAAATCTCTAGCAGTAGTTCTAGCTGCACACTTACTGGGTCAAAAATCACATTCTGAGAAATACAGTCTCCATTCAGTTTCTCCAGGAAGTGCCTAACATCTGAAGAGCATTTGTAACAAGGGAATACTGTCAAGGCTTCTTTACATCACTATCTTCTTTCACATTGGCTACATAAACACATAACTATAACACAAGGCAAGAGGAACATTTTTTTTAAAGCACATGATATGCTTTTAAAAATAGAAGAGCAAGCAGGCCATAGTTTTTAATGACTAGATAAGGAAGTCTCTTGGATTCATAAAAGATAAATAGATGATCCTTGGATAGCTAGACAGACAGACAGACAGACAAAAAGTGAGACAAACAGACAGAAATGCTTGTCATTTAAAGAAGTAATTAAAGTAAGGAAATAATTGGAAATCCCCATGCCTGTCTCTTCATTAGCGAAGATTTTCCAATCTTTGGAGTATAGTGAATACATTTGAATGTTGAGTGTTTGCCCTAAGCAGTTTCAAAAATGGTTGCAATTGGATGGATGGACCCAAAATTCCTATTTTCCAGAAAGCAAATCAAGCTGTGGGCTTCAGCTCTTCACCATTTTACCTTCTAAGAATATCTTATGAGACATGCATGTGATCTAGAAGTTTTGTTAGACTGCTCATTACTTCTGAGGTTATGCATTGGTTTGAAGCATGATAGCATCTCATTCCTTTATTTACTTAATCTAATCTAAAAAATAAAATAAAACAAATCTAGATAAGACAAACAGTTTGGGGAAGATCAAAGAGCATTTTGGCAAGCGTATTGTTGCCGTCAGGACTTCATTGGGATTTTCTGAAAGAGGCTTCCTCCTTGTGGTGTAGGTTCCTACTTATGAGTAGCTCACTCCTTAATTGCACACAATGTTTCTGTTCCTCAACTCCAGTCACTCAACCTTGGGAAATATGAG
Source organism: Myanophis thanlyinensis (assembly GCA_017656035.1). Taxonomy (NCBI): domain Eukaryota; kingdom Metazoa; phylum Chordata; class Lepidosauria; order Squamata; family Homalopsidae; genus Myanophis; species Myanophis thanlyinensis. The sequence continues at coordinate 11,677 of JAEANM010011082.1, forward strand.
CTGAAAAGACTAAGTCCATGGCTGTTGGACAGGCTCCTTTAAAAAAGGCTTTTTCCAGGGGATTATCCCTTGGTTGGTTTATTTTGGAGATGCCAAGATTGAATATGAGCCCTGTGTAAGAGAAATGAATATGAAGTGGTACATGCAGTATTTATATTTCCCACTAAACATCTGGTTTAACTCTAAATTAGACAAATGTGACCCACTGGGTCATCTTTTCAGGGATACTTCCTTATCTAAACAGAATCAGCATGACCATGGGCAGCCAAAAATACATGGGAGTGGGAGTACTTTCCCCTTTCCTGCCAGTTTCTTGATTGACTTCCCTTGCAGGAAGCTGGCAGGGGGCATTGGAAGTGCTGATCACACAATCACACGGAGTGGTAGTGCAGCAGCACTGAAGTGGCAACAACTTCAATTTCAGTCCCATGGAGCCATGGATCCTGGATTTTGGGTGCATTCTTTAAGTTAGCCTCTTTGAAGTATGTTGACTCAAAAATTGTTGCTTTATAGTGCACTGTTTCATCCAATTGAAAGTTACAAACTATAAAACAGATGCAGGAGTTTTAGTAATATATAGATTTATATCCCTGCATTGAAGGTACCCCATAATATGTGCAATTACATTGGCACACCTTTATAGCGTATTACACATATTTTTCTCAGGGGTTGCTCCATTATAGGCATGCAGTTTAAATGATCTTTCCCAAGGGACAATGATGTTCATTCAGAGATATTGTTCGTGTAAAGCATCATATACAATGATGTGTTATGTACAGTAATGTTCCTAATAACCCTCCCAAGGCAGTTTTCCTTCAGTTCCAGCATGCATTTCTAACATCATGATAATTATACCTCACCATTCTCAATGATGAAACAGATGACTTACAAAGAGATTTGTTCGCTACTGCAAAAGAAAGAACATGGCTGAGGGAAACATGGATGGAGGTTTAGATGGAGGAAAGATACGGTCCTAATAATTTTGCTATGGAAGTTTATTGTTCTTAGGCATCCTTCTTTGTCTCTGAAAATTGCTTATATTAAAAAATTCTGATGCCAGTCCCACCCCCTTTAAAAAGGCTAAATTGTTTTGGAATATTTAAACTCTATTCACTAGTCCCTTTCCATAAAAGATTTCCACATTTAGATCTAGCAGACAGAGGCACAAAGGCCACCTTGATTGGCCAAAAACTTTTTGCAAGAACCAGCTTCAAAATTTTGCCGGATGTATTGGTCACAATTTCTGCCCCCATACCAATTTGGTAAGCCATCACATTTCCCTCTCTTATTACATTCTTGCTGTTCCCTCAAGGCCTCCTTTGTGATAGAATTGCAACAAAGAAAGAGTTAAGCGTTGTGTCCTGCAATTTGTGTGTACCAGATGTGATGGGCTATAACCCTCCAGATTTCTAGATCACATATGATGGGAGTTGTATGGGAGATACAGAATTGTAACTAGAGTGCAATAACTTAGGAAGGGTTCATCAAACCCTATAACTGAATCTAAATCAGCACCACTGTGGTTTCCTGCATATTTAGACAGATTACTGAATTATTTGCAAAACCCAAAATTTTATCATTAATAAACAGCTTAGGATGACTCCGAGTTTGAGGCATAAAATATAGCCATATTATAATTGCTTTGCTTGCAAATAGCCTATTGTGGTCAGTGCAAATAGAGATAGTCTGAATTATTTAAAGTCCCTGTTTAAAGTCTCTGTTAGATTCAAATAATGATTGAGGAAAAATAATACTGACTGTTCATCTAGTAAAACATAAATGGCAATGTTACTACACCAATATTAAAGCAGATCAGTGAGACTTAGTTGTCATCTCACTGGGCAGTATTTGTGGATATTAAGATTGAAAACAACCAACAAACCTTTCCATAATTTGTGACTAAGTCAAATATTGATGTTAAAAAGACTCTTATAAACCCAAGTATACAAATATACATATATAAATAAACAAAATATATTTTACAAATATACATTTGGAAGATCTTGAATAAAGGAACAGATTGAAAGATAGCAGATGCTGGAGAAGAAAAACCCTACTGGGGAAAAGATTAAACATTGCTTTCTTGGGTCAAAATGATTCCCATTTTAATTCATTTGTGCATAGCATGCTGTTTGCCCCTCAGCTGTTGAGGTTTCTGCATCCTTATTTATGACTTGCATATATTTAGGAAATGCAAAAACTAGATGTGTGGACCATGTAGTCTTTTGCTAAGAGTTGAGGCTATTTCATCTTGGTTTTGTTCAATAAACCAATTATGTAAGTTTCAGATCAAAAGATTGCATTGCAGGAGGTTTTGTTTTCCTACATCAACTCCGTGCATCTGTTCCTACCAGAATGGATTTTTTTTCTAAGATAAAATCATTACACAATCCCATGCCACCAGATTCTGTAGGCACTAAGAATAAATATTACGGGTTATTAGTCATGTTAAAATAATATTTGCTATATTTGCCCATTGCACCAGCAAAATACAAATAGGCAGTGATCCTTGTATTATCATAACTCTAATGGTTTGAATGAATGAGGGACAGAAATGAGTACATTGGGGGGCGGGAACAAAGCAGAACTAAATTTCTTCAATCAGAACCTTTTTCTTCTTCTTCTTCTTCCTCTTCTTCTTCAAATTAGGATTCTTGGAAATTTATTGCTTGACTCCACTCAATAGCATTTACTTGAAAAAAAAGTCAGTAATGCCAGTTGTAAAATAAATGTAATTTATCACCATGATAGTTTCCTTTATTTACCTGTGTGGTGGTATTCTTGCTTTATGGTCCTGTCTTAGAGCCCTAAGTGTAGAAACATATCTTTCTTTCCAGATGTGAAATTTCAAATAATGGTATAATGGAAATTTAATTCTGGAACAGGATAGTTGTTTCAGTGCCATGGACAGCAGCAAAAATCCAGTTGCTCACAGATGTTATTTTGACACAGTCTCTTTTTTCATTACTTCAGTCTATAAGACTAATATTTTAAAGGCTCCCCTAGTGCTATCAGGATCAACCATACAAGACCTCTCAGCCACTACTCTAATGTTCAGCTGCTACTGTAATAGATCTAAGGGCTGTATCCTATGATTCCTGATGAATGTACAGTTTTCTTTGTTGTACACTGAGAGCCTATGCACCGAAGATAAATTCCTTGTGTGTCCAATCACACTTGGCCAACAAAGAATTCTATTCTATTCTATTCTATTCCATTTTCTTTCCTGTTTTCTATTCTATTCTATTCTATTCTATCTGAAATAAACACTTGAAACCTGGCAAATGTTGATCAATATTTCCATTCTCTTTCCATACTTTATGGATGAAGAATTCTAAATTCTGAATTTAATTAAAAAAAGAAAGAAATGATATTGAACTCGTTCAGTTTTCATAATCCTCTAATAATTTTTGTAGGAGATAAAATATAAAATCTCAAGTAATATACCCTGTCAAATACTAATCAATCATCCTACAAATCTTATTAAATATCACTATGACATACACATGAAATAAATTATAAATTACTGTTACATATGAATCATTAAATGAGACTTGCCATTATCAAATATTGAAGCAAAAATATTATTAAATAGCAGGGCTTCGTGTTTTAAATTTGCATTAGAAAGAATTAAGAATTCATTGTGATAGCCATAATAAAATTTATCTTATTTAACAATACCAACTTTTTATATATTTGACTTTTAATTGGCATTTCTAATATGTATATGTCTGTGTGTGTGTACACATATTAGAAATGCCAATTAAAAGTCATATATATATA
>JAEANM010011083.1:0-15458 GCA_017656035.1 Myanophis thanlyinensis
TAATCTAATCTAATCTAATCTAATCTAATCTAATCTAATCTAATCTAATCTAATCTAATCTAATCTAATCTAATCTACCTTCTAATTTAAACGCTGCTCAAGTCCTGGTTCCAGCACCTCTGAGCAACTTATGTTAAGAAAACTAAACATGCAACAATTATAAATATAAAAATGGATTAAAAAAAGGAAAGCAAACTTAAAAAAAAACAAACCATGAGGTTGGAGGAGAGAGGTGGGGGTCCCTTCCCTGTTAGTGCACCAACCAACCTCCAGGCAGCAGCCCCTCCTTCAGGGCTCCGTGCCGGCCAGCCAGCTGAGCCCAGAGTTTGAGGCTTTTCCTGACTGTTAAAAGAGGACCTCACCTGGGGGGGGGAGAGGGGGGAGAGGGAAAGGGGTCCCAGAGGTCGGGGCTGTGGCAGAAAAGGCCCTGGAGCCCACTGGCTGAAGTTCCTTGGCTGGTGGGATCCGGAGTAGGCCCTTTTGCCAGTACAGGCGGAGTGGGTCAATCCCATTGGGGAAAGTCGGATATCCTAGTTCTGGTCAGCAGGAATAAAAAAAGATGTTGAGCCTCTGGAAAGAGGGCAGAGAAGAGCAACAACGATCAGGGGACTGGGGGATGAAACAGGAAGAACGGTTCAGGAATCGGGTAGGTCTAGTTTAAGGATATGAGGAGGGGGATATGGTAGCATCTTATTTATTTATTTATTTATTTTGTTTTTCATGATTTGTATACTGCCCCCCCTCTCCCTAGGGACTCCGGGCGGTTTACAGCCAATAAAATACACATATACAATTCATTCTATAAAAACCAATTAAAATAATTAGATAGCGGCTGGTCAATTTAAAAAGATAAATTTAAAATTAACTTTAAAAATCCATTTAAAATAGTATTAAAACAATTAAATAAATTATTTAAATATAAAATTAAAATTAAATGTAAAATTTAAGTTTAAAACCCTCAAGTATCAGGCCAGGCCATCTTCCAATCTTTGAGGGGCTGCCCCAAGGAGGAGGGGGGGGGGGTCCACCTATTCTCCACCTAAGCCCCCCAAGGCAGGAAAAGAAGCAACGGATCATGGGAACTGATGAAGGAGAGAAGCAACCTGGAATGAAGGAGGAATTTCCTGATAGTTAGAAAATGAATTGAGTTCCCCCGCGGTTGCTTGTTTCTAGTTAAGCAAGCTCTATTCCAGGATTCCTACTCAGGAATCTCCTTGTGGTGCCTCATCCGAACGCAGACCAGTTCTGACCCTGCTTTCCCTTTTCCATTGGCCACAGCAAAGTCTCTCAGAAGCCTCACTAACCCTGGGACCCCCTACAGATAGTCCTCGATTTATGACCACAATTGAGCCCGACCTTTCTGTTGCAAAAACAAAGGTAGTTGTTAAATGAGCATTGCCCCATTTTATGACCTTTCTTGCCACCGTTGTTCAGTGAATCACCGCAGCCGTTAAGTTAGTCATGCGCTTGTGAAGCGAATCCAGCTTCCCCGTTGACTTTGCCTGTAAGAAGGTCACAAAGGGGATTGCGGGACATAAGTGTCATAAATGTGAGTCGGTTGCCAAGCATCCGGATTTTGATCACAGGACCACGAGGAGGAGGTCGTAAGTGTAAAAACGGACCTAAGTGGCTTTTTCCAGTGCTGTTGTAACTTCAAACAGTCCTTAAACGAACTGTGCTTATAAACTAGGAGAAGGGATCAGCCCAATGCCATAGGATTTCCTGATGGTGCCCCATCCATGTTCTGACCAGGCTTGGCTCCTCCTAGCTCTATAAGGTTATCTGGGGTCAGTCTGGGGCTCCCAGGTGAAACCCATCAAAAGGGGGTGAAGGGTGGATACTTGACCCAGCAGCCCAAATCCCCTCCCCCAGATTTAAATGCTGCCACTGAGTGGGTTTCTAGCCCTCTTTGAGGCAATGCACAGGATGAAAACCAGCTCAGGGCGCTCCCCTTGTCCTCCCAGTGTCCCAACACGGAAACAACCCCCAGTTCACGGAATTACGCTCTGTGCAATTACGCTCTGCTCTGATTCACATCATGCACGCACCATCGCAGCTCATCCATCCTGACGGGAAAACAGCCCTGCGCTCATTCATGTCCATTCACTTCCTTGGTGGCGGGGGTGGGGCGGGGGTGGGTCACGGTTCGGATGGAAGGGACTGAATTCCTGGCCTTCGGGCCTCCTGCCAGGTAGGTGGGAAACGCCAAAGTCTGCAAGGCCACAGGAAACGAGACCCACCTGGGTTTCGGGAAAGGGTGCCCGTTGCCAGAAACCGGAGGGGAAAATCTGCCAGCTGGAGTTGAACCTGGAGAAATTAAGGTGGAAAGGGCCTCCCCCTCCTCCCCCTCCCCCTCCCATCTCCTCACTTCCTCCTCTTTTGGTCCCCACATTATGAAAACAGATGTTGAGACTTTGGAAAAAAGTGCAGAGAAGAACAACTAATATGATTAAAGGCCTGGAGGTTAAACCATATGAAGGATGATTGTAGGAATTTGGGTTTGGCCAGCCTAGAGAAAAGAAGGACTACTGGGTTGGGGGGTGGGGGTGAAGGGGGGGCAGGATAGCAGTCTCCCAGTATTTGAGGGGCTGCCACAAAAAAGAGGGGGGTCAAATGATTCTGCAAAGCCCTGGACAAAAAGAAATGGGTGGAAACTAATCAAGGAGAGAATTAAGGACAGTGAGAACAATTAATCAGTGGAAGGACTTCCCTGCAGAAGTCGTGGGGGCTCCATTGCTGGAGGTTTTTAAGAGGAGACTGGGCAGCCCCTTGTCTAGAATGGTATGGGGTCTCCTGCTTGAACAGGGGGTTGGACTAGAAGACCTCCAAGGTCCCTTCCAGCTCTATTCTGATTCCAATCCTGATTCCTCTGAGCTGAGCCCCTGTTTTTGCAAAGCCCCCCCCCCCCCCTGCTTTCCTCTTCGTTGCCAAGGTCTCTTGAATGGGCCCTCCCCACCAGGCTGCGGGTGCAAATTCTCTCCCAGTGCAAAAGAAAGAGGAGGGCACTGTTCCCAGGACAGGGGCGTCCCACCCACCCATTTCCGAGGGGCAGGGGTTGAACCCGGACGCTGAATTAGCCCATTTTCTACTGGATTACAGGTAATCCTCCACTTACAACCACAAGAAGCCCAGAAGTTCCATTGCTAAGCAGGACAGTTGTTAAGTGAATCAGGCCTGATTTTATGACCCTTCCTGCCGTGGTTGTTAAGTGATCTCGCCATTAAACAACTCCAGCTTCCTCCCTTGGCTTTGCTTGTTGGAAACCGGCTAGTAAAGGGGAGATCACGTGACCCCAGGATGCTACAAACGTCCTAAATACATGTCAGTTGCCAGGTGCCCAAATTTTGATCATGTGACTACAGGGCTGCAGCTGTCTTAAGGGTGGTGATTGGCTGGGAGTCTATATTTTTTTAGTGACTTTGTGACTTTGAATGGTATTATATACGTCTTTTGTTTTGGTCTGGGCACGTGACACAGGATGTGATTGATGATTTGGGTTAGAACCGGCATTGCCTGGATGCCAATCTCCAGATGACCACAAGGTGGCAGTCAAGAGAGCGTCAGCAGATATTGGCAGCTCAGATCGTCAGGTAGACAAGGTCTGGCAAGGGAATCTCTACGTTTTCTTGGGTCCTCGGGAGATGAATCTGTGTCCGTTGCTTCACCAGAAGATGAAGCTCTTTTCTTTCCAGGAACCAGGCTATTTTCCAAAGCGATGAGACTTCTCTTTTCAGGAAAATGTGTCTCTTGCTTCTGCTTTTAGTTTTAGAAATGGCTCAGATAGGGAGACGGCAGGACTGAGTCACCCTGAAAAAAACATGGCCAGAGAAATTTATTTATTTCAGAGAATCATAGATGCCCAGGGCTGGAAAGGACCTTTGAGGTCATCTAGTCCAACTGTTGCCTGATGCAGGAGACCTTATTACATCCTGGACAAATGGCTGCCCAGGTCTGTTCTTCAAACCCTCCAGTGATGGAGCAACCACAACTTCTGGTGGCAAACCGTTCCACTGGTTAATTGTTCTGACTGTCAGGAAATTCCTCCTTCATTCCAGGATGCTTCTCTCCTTGGTTAGTTTCCATCTGTTGCTTCTTGTCCTGCCTTCAGGGGCTTTGGAGAAGAGCTTGACCCTTCTCTTTTGGGCAGTCCCTCAAATATTGGAAGATGCTATCATGTCCTTCTCTTCCTTAGGCTAAACATGCCTGGCTTCCCTCACCTGGTTTAGCCTTCAGACTCCTTCTCATCATTGTGGCTCTTCTCTGCACTCTTTCTAGGGTTTCGGGATGTTTATTTATTTATTTGCCCTTGTGCTCTCTGAGCTTGGTGGTTTCTTGCAAAAGTTTTATTGGCTAACTAGAGAACATTATCAGCACCAATGATGATAAGGATAGCATGGATGCGTTTACCTAGTTGGGTCATGAAACATTTGCAACAAAAACCACCAGCTCAGAGACCAACCAAGGACTCCATATTTCAACCCTGAGCTAGAAATATCCTCTATTTATTCATTACTTTTATTAAATTTATATGCTGCTCACCTCACTCTCAGACGACTTACAAGAAATACCATTTATGAAATTGAGGTCATGGAAATCGTGATGGAGAGATCTGGTAAGCAGAATTTTATGACACCAGCATGTGCTTCAAAGGGCAAATAAACCCACAATTTTTGCGAGGTGCTCTTGCTCTGACTGCTGATGTTTTTTTCCAGTTACCTTAGCCGTCTTTTAAGAATAATTCTCACTTTAATATAGTACCGTAGAAAGCCAAAAGGACACATTTATTACGTGTCACTCATTCTGAGAATGCCTGGTATTAGCATAGCAAGATGAAAAGTGGAATTCCTTCTTTCTTCTCAGTCAATCTCTCTCAGAGATCTTTTGCTTAGTCACTTCTTCTTAAATAAGCCAATCCTTCAGTTTAAAAGAGAAGTCCCAGAAGAAAACAAATCATCATCTGGGTAAATCTTGCTCTGTTCTAAGAACCAGCCAATCGATGCTCTTCTGGATATCGCTGAATCATAGAGATGAAAGAGACTCAAAGGTCATCTTGTCCAGCCCGTTGCAATGTGCAAGGCACCCAATTCACTGGAATAAGTGACTTAGGACTGTTTTTCACACTTATGACCATTGCAGCACCCCTCTGGTCGGGTGGTTAAGATCCAGAGGCTTAGCAACTGGTGTGTATTTAGGACCGTTGCAGTGTCCTGGGGTCAGGTAACCTTCGGACAAGCGAACGCAGTGGGAAAGCCTGATTCACTTTACAAGCATGTTACTCGCTTAATAACCACAGTTGTTCACTTACAACTGTGGCCAGAAAGAAAGAGGAGGACTGTGGGCTGCTTGGTGCTTTTCTTGCAGATGTTTCATGATCCAGTTTAGGAACGCCAACTAGAAAACTCCTTAATTACACAACAAAGACTCAACCATACTTTCAATAGAGAAACTGAGAGTCCCCGAGGCCAAACTAGGAGCCAAAATGCAAGAGCATTTCTGGAAGCCTGCCATTCATGCACATTGGCCGTTCAGGGCAGGTAGAAATGGTTTATTCTACATCTAGAAAGCCCAGCAGGAATTGGGTATCTCTAATTTAATGAAGAGAAGGACATGATAGCATCTTCCAGTATTGGAGGGGCTGCCCCAAAGAAGAGGAAGGGGTCAAGCTGTTCTCCAAAGGATCAGAAGGCAGGAGAAGAAGCAACGGATGGAAACTCATCAAGGAGAGAAGCAACCTGGGATTGCGGAGGAATTTCCTTACGTGAGGACAATTAACCAGTGGAACAGCTTGCCACCAGAAGTTGTGAATGCTCCCTCACTGGGGTTTTTGAAGAAGAGATGAGACAGCCACCTGTCTGAAATGGTGTAGTCCTGCTTGGACAGGGGGGCTGGGCTAGATGACCTCTGAGTCTTCTAGCCCAACTCTGTCATTCTAACTTCTCTTTCCTAGAGCAAGCCATGCCTACGTTATCTTTTCTGAGAGGCACCACCAGAAGAGAGAGACTCTCAATGCTCTGGCAACTGTGGGAGCCTGTTGTGGTTGTCCCCTTTGGAGCAGATGGGGGAGCGGGGGGCGATCTGGGAGGAAGGGGGTCCTGAGTGGGGGTGCTGCCTTGAGCTCTCTTGGGACCCCTGACTCTTCCTTATCAGCTGGGAATTCCTTCGCTGGGTTGAGTGAGGCACCACAGATGGTTTCAGTTTCACAACAGCTCATCGCATGGTTGTGTGCTTGCGCATGTGTGTTGTCATTCACTCCGTTTTGGAGAAGTCATGTTCACATGTTCCGGCCCACTTGAGTTGTTTTTTTTTCTAGAGTTGTGACATATTCACTCTGCCTAAAACAGTCCACCCAATTCATCCTCTTAAAGTTCAAACCGCAAACATTAAAAATAAATAGTGCTGATGGCCTTCAGTGCTCTTAATGTGCTTTCAGAAGCGAGGCTGTCAATCATCAGCTGCGCTCTCCCTCTGCTCATCCCGCATAGCAAACAGCCCTTCCCTCTCCTCATTGTTTTCCCACAAAACGTTTCCTGGTAGATGTCGATGGAGTTTCTCAATCATCCAGGCCATTTTTGTCCCAATGATGCTTTTTCCAAAGGCAACTGGATTTTCTTGGGGTTTTCTCCTTGAAAACATTTCACTTCTCATTCAAGAAACTTCTTCACTTCTAACTGTTGTGTCTTTTCCGCAGTTCCAAGAAGGCTCCACGCCCATTCGCACTATTCGGGTGACCCCCGAGGGCCCCAGAGAAACCTCCAAGGGGCCTCAGTGACTCTCAGAAAGAGGGCCAAAGACCAGAGGAATAGAAAGCCTTCCCCCTTCACCGTTCAGACACGGGCCGAAGAAGTTTCTTGGATGAAGCGTGTCCTTATTTCCTCTGGGGCCGTCTGGGAGGGAGGGAGGGAGGGAGCTCTCTGCCCCATTGCTCTGGGGGGCAAGGAAAGGCAGGCTTGGCTGACGCGGAGCTGTGGCTGCCTTTTATTGTTTCGTGATGGAGATTATGGGCTGAGGAGAGCATCCATCCAACCACCCACCAGTTCATCCCTCCATTACCAGTTCATCCATCCATCCATCCACCAGTTCATCCCTCCATTACCAGTTCATCCATCCATTTATTCATCTATCCATCAGTTCATCACTCCATTATCAATTCATCCCTCCCTGCCTCCCTCCATTATCAATTCATCTATCTATCCATCAATCCATCCATCCAACAGTTCATCCTTCCATTATCAGTTCATCCATCCATTCATCTATCCATCAGTTTATCCCTCCATTACCAGTTCATCCCTCCCTGCCTCCATCCCTCCCTCTGTTATCAATTCATCCATCTATCTATCCAACAGTTCATCCATCCCTCCATTTCGATGTCTATAAACCCCCTGAGTTTATTGCCCACAGCTTCCCCTCCCTGTGCGTCTGTGAACACAAAGACAGGTGTGCATAAACTCCTGGCCACCACCTGTCTGCCTCGATGATGGTGCCGGATGTCCTGCTTGCGCCCTGTGAGAGGAAGGCCAGAGGCCCAGGGAGCCCCTTCCCCTTTCCCCAGAAAAACCTTCTTTTCCTTGAGCAAACAGGGGCTGCGTTTGCTCCTTCTTCGAAAGGCCAGGGGGGCAGGCGGGGGGAGAGAGCATAATTGCAAGATGCCTAGTGGTTAGCTCTGGGGAATTTCAGCAGAGGGAGGTGCCAGCCACAATGGTTAGTTTAGGGACAGCCCGGCTGTTCTGAATCAGTGAATTAATTTGCTTTTCCTGAAACTGGCTAGCGGAGAGGAATGAGCCAAGCCTCATCAAGTGCCAACAGGCAGGGAGGGTTTGAGGCCCACAGGCCGGCACCTTCCGGGACTACAACTCCCAGCCAGTCCCAACCCCAGGCCCACAGATGTCGGCACTCGAAACAGGAGCGGGCTGCCCTTCCGGGAGACAAAAGTTTGGCTTAGATCTTCATGGAACAGCCACACATGGATTCTGGCCTACCTTGCAGGGAGGTTTTAAGACTAAAGAAAAGAGAAGGCTGCCTGGCTGTTTTCCTTGTTCGAAGATGGCCAGGAAGTTCACACGGGGCTCCTTGACTCGTGACCGTTTAACAACGGTTTAAAATTACGATGACCTCGGAAAAAGGGAGTTACAACCTGTCCTTGCACTTACGACGGTTGCATCACCCACGTGGTCACGTGATTGCAGTTCAGACTCTTGACAACTCGGTCGCATTTACAACCCCCCCACTCCCCTGTCTTGTGGGGATCTGATTGCAATTTGCAACATTTAAAACTGCTTCAGTCTAACGTCAATTGGGGAAAGTGGATTCACTTAATGACCGGCTGATTCTTTTAACCACCATGGTAAATATGGTAATAACATTGAGTCTGGTTGTGTGATGACTCTTCACCCCCACATTGCCTAGGGACCAAAATTGTGGTCCTAATTTGAGGACGCCCTGCAGTAATAAGAACTTTGGGATAAAGTGCCAAAAATGAACCAACTTTTTCTCTCTTTTTTCCCATAAATAAGGGGAAAAGATATTCCGGCTTCCAAGGATCCCACCCAAAGCCCTAAATTGTTCCACTGGGAATCTGTGAGCCAATTGGGGTCAGTTTTTAAAATGCAGCAAATGATGCATTTGCCCTATAAAATGTAGATAATCCACTTCCACAAGTTTTCTCAAATTTTCTCTCCAGAATAATTAAACCACAGAAACTGGGGAAAAAGAAAACTTCTGTTAAGATACAGGCGGTCCTCGACTTATGACCACACTGGAGCCTGACATTTCTGTTGCTAAGCAAAGCAGCTGCTTAAGTGAGCTTGGCCCATTTTATGACCTTTCTTGCCTCCGTTGTTAAGGGAATTACTGCCGTTGTTAAGTTAGTCTCCCGGTTGTTAAGTGAATCTGGCTTCCCCCTTGACTTTGCCTGTCAGAAGGTCACGAAAGGGGATCATGTGACCCTGGAACACTGCAACCGTCATAAATATGAATCAGTTGCCCAGCATCTGAATTTTGATCATGTGAGCATGAGGATGCTGCAACGGTCGTAAAACTGGTCACTGTTTTCAGTGCTGCTGTAACTTTGAACAGTCACTAAGTGAACTGTTGTGAATTGAGGACTCCCTGTAACACTGAAGGAAAGTGGGTTTTAGCCTTCTGGGATTCTGTTCCCTGAAACAAAACCCTTCACACACACCCCATTTCACACACACTCAAACACACCCGAGGGAGGGAGGGAGAGGGAGAGAGAGAGGGAGAGAGAGACTCAAGAACCTAGCTTAGTTTTTTCTTCAACAGGCTTTACTGAACTTCTACCAAAAAAATAAAGTATTAAAAAACAGGAAAAGAGAAGGTGCAAAAGAACAAGGGGGAAAAAAAGGTTAACTTCCAACTCTCTTGGATGAAGTTAAAAATGTAAAAGTACATGAACCTTCCGTTCTAAAATTCAGTCAAAAAAACCCAGGTTTTTTTTTTTTTCTCCAATCGTGAACGATGCTAATTGTCACATACCAACCTTTATACTGCATTTTTTTCACTCAAGTAAAAACATGCAAAAGTGGTGTGCAGAAAGGAGGAAGATTGAACTGATATCTGGCCAACCCTTTGCATGCAGAGCCGGGGACCGCTGCATGCCTCACCCAAGTCGAGAAATTGCCAGTAACCGAAAGGTGGGACAGTAATGTAAAACATAGCATCTTAGGGCTGGAAGGGACCTGGGAGGTCTTCTAGTCTTACCCCTTGCTCAGGCAGAAGACCCTATACCACTCCAGACATGTGGCTTCAACCTCTAGTGCTGAAGCACCCACAATTTCTAGTGGCGAGCTGTTCCACTGGTTGATTATTCTAATTGTCAAAAAATTCCTCCTTAATTCCAGGTTGCTTCTCTCCTTGATGAGTTTCCATCCGTTGCTTCTTCTCCTGCCTTCAGGGGTTTTGGCAGCCCCTCCAATACTGGAAGGCTGGTATCATGTCCCCCCCCACCACCACCACTTTCCTTTGACAGACTAGACATATTTAGCCTCCTTAACCGTTCATCCTACCATCTAGCCCCCAGACCCAGCCTACTCTACCACCTTTGTGGCTCTCGTCTGCCTGCTTTCTAGGGGCTCAGCAACTTTTCTGGGCTGGATTGAGGCAGAAATACGTCACCTGAAACTCACAACTTGTACAAATCTTAAATCTGCAAGTCATTTTCTCAGTACTTTCAGATTCTGGTTTCAAATGAAGTTAGATATAATGAAGTTTCCAAAAACAGACTCGTGTAACCTCTTAGTCAGACTCGTGCAATCTCCAAATTTGGCAACTGTCTACACAGACTTTACTCGTCAGAAGCCGGCTGGGAAAATTACAAATGGGAGTCATGCGACCCCAGGACGCTGCAACTGTCTTAAGTACATGCCAGTTGCCAAGGGTCTGGATTTGGATCACGAGACTATGGAAATGCTCTGATGGCCGTTAAGTGTGAAAAACGGTCAGGTCACTGTTTTCAGTGCCATTGTTGTAAACCGAAGACCACCTATGTTTATTCCCTTCCAAGCAGCCCTTAATATATTCAGCCTCAAAAGACCATTTCCAGAAGAGATTGCTTCCTTCCGTTTTCATTCTGATATTTGATTTCTTCCCCAAGCCGTTTGGCTGAGGTGGGCAGCTACAGAAATTGAGTGAGTGAGTGAAAAAGAATGAATAAAACTAAAGAAAGAGAGAGAAGGAAAGGAAGGAGAGAGATGGAGGTAGGGAAGGAGGCAGGAAGGGAAAAGGAGAAAGAGAGCATGAGGAGAAGGAAGGAAGGAAGGAAGGTCAGTTCAGTCAGAAGGATCAGGCTGGGAGCCTAAAGAGGACTGTGCAAACACAAAAAACACATTTTCAGTCTGTTTATTTCCTTGTGTTCTTTTGGCAAAAAGATCTGGCAGTCATGGTTGCACCCCCCCCCCCCCCCGAACTCTCCGTCCTCCAGCTCCCCCCTCCTTCAAGGGGGCTATTCACAAAACACCCCCGCAGCTCGCCTTTGTTTGCTTCAACAAAGTTTGGTTTTGGTTCCCCCAAACTGGTCGGCGTCGCCTTCTGTTTATAGAAGTGGGGGGGGGGGGGGGCTATTTTGAGTAACGGAAATAGTAGCGGCTGCCTCGAATAGAGAGGAATCTAAACTCAATAAACGTCACTTTGGGAGCTGGCAAAAGAGGAAATATCTCTGCCAAGATGGGTTAAACTCCTGTCTTCTCAAGGTCGACAACTTTTAAGATGCGTGGACTTCAATTCCCAGAATTCCCCAGCCGGCCATGAATCCCGGGAATTGAAGTCCACACGTGCTAAAGTTGCTGTCATTGAGAAACATTTGATTGAACATCTGTTGAAATAAAAACTCTTTGCAAAAGCCCCAGTCCAAAGCCCCTCTAAGCCCCCCTCCAACCGAGACCTACAAAGACCCCAAGCATCTCTGAGATCCGCTGCAAAGACCTTCTGCAAATCCTTCCAAATGGATTTGCATTTTTTTTATTTATTTTTTTGCCCTCAAGACAAATCCTCTGCCTCTTCTTCCCATTCCCTCCTTCGGTTTTCTTAACCTTGGTCTGGGTGGCTAGACAAATTGAAAAACCAAAACCACAAAATTTTCCAAAGCAACAATGATCTCCAGGCCCTTGCAAAAACAACAGGAAAAATAATTTAGCAGAATTTATTACACGTTGTGTCTTTCAAAGGGGGGGGGGGGGGAGAAAAAAATCCATCC
This sequence comes from Myanophis thanlyinensis, assembly GCA_017656035.1. NCBI lineage: Eukaryota > Metazoa > Chordata > Lepidosauria > Squamata > Homalopsidae > Myanophis > Myanophis thanlyinensis. The sequence continues at coordinate 11,708 of JAEANM010011083.1, forward strand.
ACGCTTTTTAAGGATTTGTCCACAAGGGAGTTCCCTGCTGGCAGTAGGTTGCACAGGTGAGCCAGGCTGCCTTTGATGCTATGGCAGACACCTGTGTGTGTGTGTTGGACACATCTGGAGGGATGCCAACCATGGCTAGGAATGACCCCCCCCCCAAACCGTTCCAGTTTCCTCCCCTTACTGGGGACCTTTGCATCCGGACACCCTTTCCCAGTGATCCAGGGAAGGCCGCCCCATCTTTCACTGGGATCGGGGAGAAGCTGGACCGGCTGCAAAGGACCCCCTAAGGGTTGACAAGAGACCCACAAAGTGGCAGAGACACAGCTCTGCGCTTGCCCTGCGGATGGCGAGCCAGAGATGCACCCCACAACTGAACCCCTGTTCCCTGCAGAGGAGGCACCCGGGATCTCGGCAGCTGCGGAGGAGGAGGAGGTGGGGGGGAGACCTTGAAACCTGTCCCCCCCCAGGATGAGGTCATCCCCTGGCAAGGGGTCCGGTGCAGAAGGGGGTCTGCCTGGCTCGGCATTCCACCTCTGGGGCGAGGAGAAAGGGGCTCTACGCAATGCCCCCCCGATACAGACCCAGGGGCAAAGGGGGGGGGGCTGGGCAGGGGTCCCAGGCTATGGGAGCGACTTCCTCTCTCCCTGGCCTCGAGTGCCACCTGCCATCCTGCCCGTTGCCACTGATCACTGCTGTTTGTTAAACCAAACGCTGCCACGCCAAGCCCTAAAATATAACCAGACCGCGGTGAGGATGGGAGGCCACCCAGCAATCCTCGGATCAAAGCAGGACTTCTCAGCGGTGTTGGGATGAAGATGGCACGGTGCTGCTTCTTCCCAGGCAGGGGAAGTGGAGGGAGAGGAGCCGAAGCCCCCCGCCCAAGGCCCTCCATCTGGCAGGGGGGCTTGTTTAAGAGGGCCGCAGCTCGGCTGGTCTAATGGGCAGGCAAGGAAAGTCCCGGGTTTGAACTCGGAACTGTTAGCAAGAGACACTGAAAGAGGAGAGGGTGGAAGGCAGAGCAGACCCTCCCCCAAAATCAGGATGGGGCCCCTCCTGCTGAAGGCCCAACGAGAAACAGAGGAAATCCAGACTCAGGGTTTGGTTGACGTAGTCAAGAGGGGATGGGGACCCTCCGGGCTGGCATCAGGGGCGCCCAGCCTCAAAGGCCGGGGATGATGGGGCTGGGGAACAGGGCAGGGGCGTCTCTGTCCCACGGCGGCTGTCCAGGCGCGGCTGAGAGGAGGGGGCGGTGGGGCCCCTGGGCCTGGCACAAAGGGGCGATTCCAGAGGGAAATGTCCGCTTCTGTTTCCATCCGGAATAAAAAGATGTTTCCACAGGATCGTTAAAATAATTCTTTTCTTTCTTGCTAAAAAAAGAGAAAAAGGGAAAATGGAGACTGCCTTCTCCCTCCCTCCCTCCCATCCTACAAGCAGCAGCCGAAGCCGGCCGGGGCGGCCCTTCCCGTGCGCAGAGTCCCTCCGTCCGTCCATTTGTCCGTCTGGGGTAGTGTGGTGCAGCAGCGCTTGGGCCAGAGGCCGCGGTCCTGAGAGGTAAAAGTGACCCAGGCGGCTCTCCTGGGGCTCCGAAGGCGTCCTTGGCCGTGGGGGGCTGGGGACCCCGGCTCCCCAGGGGCCTCCTGGCTCTGGGGCAGGAACCGGGGTGGGGGGCTATTCCAGCCCCAGGATATAGTTAATGCCTTGCACCAGTCCGATGATGACCGGCTGCCACGCCACCAGGTAGCGCAGCCAGTCCAGCAGCTGCCCGTACATCACGTGCGGCCTCTCCCAGCTGTGAGCCGGAGTTAAGGCGGAGTACAAACAAAAGAATTCCCTGCGGATCCTACTCGCTCCTCGTAGCTGACGTTAGAGGAGCCGCTGCTTATCTCCGTTTCAAGGCCTTTGAGCAGGTGCTCTCTGAAGTTGTTTCCATGGTCACCTGGCCAGCATGACCACGCCACAGCACAGAGCGTGTGGCAAAACACGGAGCACTGCTTATGTTGTCACCGGAGGGAGGGGCGCCTGTTTATCTCCTTGCGTGTTAAGATGCTTCCGAACGGCTGGGCTGGCAAGAGCCGAGGCCAGGGACGGGAACTCGCCCCGTCACGCAGTGGCGGGACTCAGACTGCCCGAGGACAGACCTTCTCCAGTGTCCTTTAAGCCAGAGCTTCCCAAGTTTTCCGGCTATGCAGGGAGAGGGAGTGGGGGTAGAGGGGATGATTTGCAGGCATGCACACCTGCCGGTCATGCACACACGCACATGCTCGGCTGCTGCTTGTACAAGTGGGGAAATATGCAGGCTCAGGCGCCACTCCTGCAGCCCGGCTCCAAACGGCTCAAGGCCCGGTGTTGAGCTGCGGCCCTGGGGGTCAGTGACCCCTGGCTGAAGCCCCTGAGCCACCACGCCTTAGATGGGGTGGGCCACTGATTCCCCTCAGGGGCCCCGTGAGAACCTGGGACTGTTCCGGAAGGGGCCGGAGGGCCACGCAGGGATGCGTCAATCATAAAAAGGAGCAGCCCAGGCGGGAGGGGCAGGGGCAGCCAAGGGGCCAGATGTGGCCCAGGGATGTGGGGGCTAAAACGCCGGCGCCTGAGGAGTTAAGGGAAGCCACGAGGCTAACGTGGGGTCAGCAGGCTGTGGGTGTCGGATTCAGGGCCCTCCATCAGGGTCAGAGCACTCCACCTTCAGCCGTGGTCATTTGTCCAGCCTGGGTGAGAAAAGGGGCTGCAAGGACACAGGAGGCTCAGCCCAGTCTGGGAACTCTTTCAATGGGGACTGTTGGGGAGGCAGAGGGGGGGGGGGCGGGCTATCGAGCTGCCAGACTCAAAGCCAGGAAGAGAGAAGACAAGGGTTGGGAGGGGCGCGGAGAGCATCTAGTCCAGCCCGCGATTCCAATGGCGGAAGAGGAAGGATACGGATTGCTGAACATGCGCTTGAGGTCCACCTTCTCCTTGCAGTACGGACAGGTCTGCTTCTTCCCCACAATGCACCAGCCCCGGATGCAGAACTCGTGGAAGCTGGGCCGGCGGACGGTCAAGGAAGGACGGACGGACGGAAGGAACAAACGGGGGGTGGGGGGGGGAAGAACCCAGAAGCCGATGGAAAAGATCACCTGTGGCCCAGGGTGGAAATGGGGTGTGTGTGTGTGTTGTGTGTCCTTGGTGCTCTGGGGGGGGGCTTTCCTTGCAGACGTCTCATGCCCCAATAGGGAACATCCTCCGTGGTATCGCTCTCCTTGTTAGCACTGATGACATTACTTAGTTGGGTCATGAAATGTCTGCCCGGAAACAGCCAAGCCCAGAGACCCCCACGGACCCCCATCGCTAACAAGGAAGTGAAGGAAGGGTTGGGCCCAATCCAACAGCCTCTGCCCCCCCCCCCCCGCCCTGTGGAGGCATCCTGATTGGGACGACCAGTTCTAGCCAGACCCAAACTCTGTCCCCCAGATCAGGGTCTCGGGGGGGGGGTCTTTTAGGTTTGACCCCCCACAGGGAGGAAGAGGAAGACGAGGAGAAGGCTGAAGAGGCGCCCTGGGAGGGAGCTGTGCTGGCTGCCCTGCCACACCCCCATGAATCAGCCATGACAAAGCATGGGAGGAGGACAGAGGGGTCAGGCGGGGGAAAGGGGGGGCACAGGCCCCACCCTCCTCTCGGGGAGGGGACCCTTTGTTGGCTCCCATGGAATCCAGGCTGCACCTCCGCTCCCCCCATTCCGAGCCCACCAACCCAAGCGCCCCTCCCTCCCTCCCTCCCT